>CAAKMY010022838.1:0-12815 GCA_901111285.1 Corrigiola litoralis | reverse complement strand
GGGGGGGGGGGGTTGGGGGGGGGGGGGGGGGGGGGGGGGGGGGGTGGAGTAAAGAAAGAGGGGTTGGGGAGGAGGACAAGGAAGGAGGGAAGGGAAAAAAATGAACAAAAAATAAGTTAATGATATTAGGACGACTAATCTAACGGCAATGACAGTTAACTTTAACGCCCATTATCATTTAGAGTATTTTAGATTGTAAACAGTCACCTGAGGGGCATTTTAGATTTTACGAAAAACAGAGGGGTAATTTGAATTTTTCACTAAACCACAGGGATACTATAGAGAAAATACCTAAATATAAAGGAGTTTTCTACGTTGGAGGGAAGTTTAGTTTATTTTGGGCACTAACTTTGTTTCTGGTAGCAAAATCAAAAGAGAATGATTGATTAAGACAAAGTCGGTGTTCAGGCGAAAAAATTCAGCTATAAAGTCATCATAATCGGTTGGTGGTGGTTCAACCAAACGGTTAACCCTATATAAGGTGGTTCGCCATAAAAAAAATTATTAGGTGGTTTCTCGTAAATGAGTTATTTTATTAGGTGGTTGCCCACAATTTTTCCTTAATCAAACTTATAATAATTTATGTTGAAAGAAATCAATGAATCTTGTAAAATGTTTGACTATATAGTTAAAGAATCATATAATTTTCCCTTAGTTTCAAGGTCAAATCCGATATATAGCAATTCAACTTATCATATTATGCCTCTTTGGCTCATATTATGTAACATTGGCGCTCAAGATAACTATCTTGAATTGGTGTTTTACATACTAAGCATATGATCATGAAATTACCTATCTACTTATTCCAAGATATGTAGTTAAGACCACAATAGTAAGTAACTTGTTCTCAATCCCAATTAAGTTAGTAGTAATCAAAGAAGTGAAAGTGTTAGAAACTCATAAAAAAAATCCGATTTAAAAAAGTTTGGCATATCCGAAATATCCAACTATGGATGTCTGAAATAATCGGATCAAGATATCCTGATATCCCAAAAAAAACCGAAAATAAGCAAAGGGTAGGAAATAAGGAACTACAATGAGTCTGTTACAAATGCGACAAAAATAAAATATTGCAAATAATGTACAATACAAATAGGTGACCATTCATATGACAGTGTTAGATTAGGTTTTGTGAATTTTATCGTATTTTTTTGGATATATCAGGTATTCGAAATATGGATTATTCAATCCAAATTCAATCCGAAATATCCTATATTTTTTGGATATCCGATTTGAAATATATATGAAACCCAAAATCCGATCAGATCCAACTTTTTGGGTCATACTGGCCACTTTTCGAATTAGATTTTTTGAACATCCGGCCTACCTTTAAGTTTTAGTCGGATAAGATTGATTTCAAGGACCACCAACCTCTACATGACAGTAGAAAATGATAACTTTTAAAACGGCCCTCATAAGACATGCGGTAATGTAGCTTGCTTAAGCGCATTTCGCTTCTTTTTTATAGTGATCTTACTCGATTATTAGTAGCTGATGGGTAAATGTGTACTCAAAGTATTGATTCATGTTTAAAGCATGTTTGTGCAGTATTTATTTGTTTTTGTGTGCTTAAGATGAAGGTCTTATGTTCATGTGGCTTACTAGTTATACATGAGTTGTGGTTTCACACAATGACTTATTTATGCCTTAGAACTTAGCTCTAATGATATCGAATGCAAGGGAAGTGAGCTCTAAGATATGAAGTTATAATACTCAATTTTACGAACACGGATTATGAGAGGTATATTTATAGTCGGATGTGTAATATGGGGGTCAAAAGTCCACCAAAAGAGAAATCCTGGAAAGACGTTCCCAAATAACCCCCAACCAGCAGACCTTGGTTGGTCAGCTCGTCTTATTTTGCAATTTCTAATTTTGGCCAATTTAAGAGCTTGTCTATGTTTCAGCTAAATCTGCCCGAAACAGTCAGGAATCTTTAGTGTTTCAGCTATCTGATATTGTGAAGAGATAAGGTTTACTTAAGTGAGAGTTTGATTAGGACTTGTGTCACCAATACTCTTTAGGATACAGAGAGCTGACAAACCGTTACTTTACTCCAGAACGGGATTGGGGGTATCTTAGTAATTTGATGTCATTAAGGATGACGTGGGTTTTTAACTGAGTTTTTGGCCTGATTTGATTACAAATTGAGGAAAACAAGGGAGCTAGGCCAGACTAGTGGTTGGTGAGTGACGCCTAAGCCCACCAATGTTGTCCTTATGTCCAAGTCTGTTTTGATTCAGACCTGGTCAGAATTCTACGTTTGACAAATTTAGACTTTGTGTCTTTACATGCAACACGGTCCAAATAATATAATTTTGGGATTGTTTGTGGCAAATTCAATCATATATAGGCTAAAACATAGTTTATGTATATTTTCGGACCTATTAGTCAATTTCGACTATAATTGGCTTATTTAGGAATGAATATGGAAATGAAGGGAATATAACTCGGGATCTTCCTTGATCGTCTCAACTCCGAAGTGTCGTTTGTTTTAGCACATTATAAAGTCTTGGTTTCATCACCAGATATGCAGTATGATTGTGTAGGTTTCCTTAACCCTATCAAAAAGTTGGGCGAATGTTTTTCTATTATCAATAATAAAATTGTAATTTAACAAAAAAAAAGTCACCAGAAGGAACATTATGGCCACACCAGTTTCGATTTATTAGACACAACTTATCGAATCATAAATGCTATTTTGCTCCTCATGTGGATTTAGATGTTTTTTATTTATAGAAATTAAATTAAAATTAATACCAGAAAATCAAACAAGTTTTTGGCTATCATTTGAATAAAGGAAGCCGGCTTGTTACAGTATTACGGGACACCCAACCCATTGTACAGGCACACATGTAGCCGGGGTTACTCACTGCGAGTTTAGCGGGAGCTTGCCAATCCTCCCTCATTCCTTGTGCCCCTTGAATACTTTCATTAGCTAGGGTATGCTTGGATTTTTTTGCCCCAACAGTCAAACACTTCCCTGGTTTGCTTGTACCGTCGGGAAATTCCATATATACTATACCCAGTAATACTTCTAATTTGAGATAACCACCACTTAGCAATAACGATCATAACAAAAGTCTTTCAAAAGTTTTACAAAAAAAAAATCATTTATAGAAAAGAATTAGCAAGTGGGTAAATTGGAGTACAGAAGTCAAATTTTACATGGCTAACACATAAGGTAGTTAGATACTATGATATTTCTGACTTACGACTTACGAGTTCAGGGAAGTCCTGGTCAACTTGGGTATTGAATAATTTTGTCTAAGAATGTTGATTTCCAATTGGCAAGGTAACTAAACTTCAATTATAAGAGTGTCCAGTATGTTTAACAACAACAGAAACACAAGGGCCCCGTTGTATACCCGAATACCCCCTTTAGGCTATCATTTACCCATGTAATGAAACTTCTCTGGTAATTACGGCATGAGCACATCTTTAGTATATTCATATAGCAATTATTAACTCTAGTCTCTAGACTTAGGTTATTATACTGTCTTAACAATAAGATAATACAAAAGAGAACTTTGTGCTTTTCGATGTTTATGGATATTTCGTTAAATCAAAGTTCTCCTCTTTTTACAATTAATAGAGAGACAACTAACATGATGACAAAATGACATAACCAAGTGATGTTTGTTGAGTTATACTATCAAGGAAAAGAAGACAGAATATCAGCTTACAATATATTGAAAGGTCTTGCAATTCATAGCACATATGAATAACGTTTTATCCTAATAATAAGCCAGATTAAAACAAGTTCAACTCTACCGAATAAAAGACTAAGATCATGTCTAAGAAGATCATTAATCCAATCAGCATACAAATTCTGTCCTCAAGAGTGGTTGTAGTTTGACCTTAGCTAAGCGAGCATGGGACATCCATGTGTTGGTCGGTCAAGCAAGCTAGCCTGCGTTAGCAAGAAAAACAAACAATGATAAACAAAACCTTGCATAAATTGACAACTCTGCCCACTAATGTTAGCTACTGTTTCTTCTTAAAAATTTATAACATTGTTAACCCTGAGCTGGAGCATAGCCAACCCCTTTCTTCCCTCTATATAAACCCACACCCCTCTTCAACTTTTCTTTATACCCATACTCTCACAACCTACAACAAGCATCTTCTCTGGATCAAGCACCCCAAGTTTTTTCTTGATCTTATCATTTTCATATCTGATAAGAAAGGCAACAAAACACCATGCCTGAGGCTCCAAAGGAAACACATGATCATCACCCCACAGAACACTACGACCTCCTAGAAAAGAACAAGAGGGCACTTGAGTTCATTGAGGAAGTAACAGAAAATGCAGATGAAGTTCAGGAGAGGGTCCTCTCCGAAATCCTCACCCGAAACGCTAACGTTGAGTACCTACAAAGGCATGGCCTTAATGGTGCTACTGACAGGGATACCTTCAAGAAAATCATCCCTGTGATCAAGTATGAAGATCTTCAGCCTGACATCACTCGCATAGCCAATGGCGATAAGTCCCTTATTCTCAGCTCACACCCCATCTCTGAGTTCCTCACAAGGTACCAATAATATCATTCGCAACATAAAACTTTGCATATTTTCGAAACACAAAGTCTAGGATGAGGTTACCTGAGGGCGAGACTTTTTACGAAAACTGCCATTTTCGTAAACAAGTGTCAAAAATGTCAATTTGGTAAAAAGTCATAGATACCTTTAACGAGATTGATCATACTGGATGCTGTATAATGTTGTCTAATATTTTTGATACATAACGTTACTTTTTACCTTCCTTTTTTATATATTAGATAGTACCTTTACATATAAAGAACGGTGCTAATTACACTTTTTGTTGTTGCAGTTCTGGGACATCAGGAGGGGAGAGGAAACTGATGCCAACAATTGAAGAGGAGCTAGACAGGAGGTCTATGTTATATAGTTTGCTAATGCCAGTCATGAGCCAATTTGTGCCAGACCTAGAGAAAGGCAAAGGAATGTATTTCTTGTTCATTAAATCTGAGGCTAAGACCCCGGGCGGGCTTGTGGCCCGACCCGTTTTAACCAGCTACTACAAAAGCTTACATTTCAAGAACCGACCTTATGACCCATACACCAACTACACTAGCCCAAATGAGACCATTCTCTGCCCTGACTCCTACCAATCCATGTACTCCCAAATGCTCTGTGGCTTGTGTCAACACAAGGAGGTTCTTCGTGTCGGGGCGGTCTTTGCCTCGGGCTTTATCCGGGCCATTAAGTTCCTTGAAAAGCACTGGCCCCTCCTTGCACATGACATCCGGACCGGGTCAATTAACCCTCAAATTACCGACCCATCGGTCCGGGATGCCGTCATGAGGATCCTCAAACCCGACCCAAAGGTGGCGGACTTTATCGAGTCCGAATGTGGGAGGGAGTCATGGCAAGGGATCATCACTAGGCTATGGCCTAACACAAAATATGTAGATGTTATAGTAACAGGGACCATGGCACAATATATTCCTACTCTTGATTACTATAGCAATGGACTACCCCTTGTTTGCACCATGTATGCCTCTTCTGAGTGCTACTTTGGTGTCAATCTTAACCCACTCTGCAAGCCAAGCGAAGTGTCCTACACCATTATCCCTAGCATGGGTTACTTCGAATTCTTGCCCGTTCAGCGTAACATGAACGGCGTCACCAATTCCATCTCCATGCCTAAGGCTCTCACCGAGAAGGAGCAACAGGAGCTCGTCGATCTCGCCAATGTCAAACTCGGCCTAGAGTACGAGCTTGTCATCACCACCTACTCTGGTAAGCCTCTAACCAAAATAAGCATTCATGTATTGATTTGTTAAGTTCTGGCCATTGTTCACATAGATAGACTTTAATTTCTGTACGTTTGGGGCCTAAATATGTGTATAGTCTATATGTCCCACATTGACCAAAAGGAAGTAATTTAAGCAAATGAAAATGGACTGTTAATTACCTCCTTTTTTGGGCAAAGGACTGTTACATTCCACTTAGAGTTAATTGTAAGTACGTTAATCATTTTAGTTTGGAATCTTACTTAGACATATACATGCTTTTTACAGGACTGTATAGGTACAGAGTTGGCGACGTGCTAAGGGTGGCAGGGTTCAAGAACAAGGCACCACAATTCAGCTTTGTATGCCGAAAGAACGTGGTTTTAAGCATTGATTCCGACAAGACTGATGAGGTTGAGCTCCAGAATGCGGTCAAGAATGCCGTAGGCCACCTGCAGCCATTTGATGCAACCCTCCTAGAATACACAAGCTATGCTGATACCACCACAATACCAGGCCACTATGTACTCTTCTGGGAGCTGAGCCTAAATGGTTCTACTCCAGTACCGCCCTCGGTTTTTGAGGACTGTTGCCTGGCCGTTGAGGAGTCTCTTAACAGTGTGTACCGCCAGGGCCGGGTATCAGACAAGTCGATTGGGCCGCTAGAGATCAAGATTGTCGAGAGTGGAACGTTCGATAAGCTCATGGATTATGCCATTAGCCTGGGGGCGTCTATTAATCAGTATAAGACTCCTAGGTGTGTGAAATTTGCACCCATTGTGGAGTTGATGAACTCAAGAGTTGTGTCAAGCTACTTTAGTCCAAAGTGTCCTAAATGGATCCCTGGTGTAAAGCAGTGGTGCAATGGCAATGAGGAGAGATGAAAGAGGAAATTAAGGAGGGGGTGGAAATCTGAGGCTTAGTTATGATTGTTAATCGTGGAGGATCAGAATGAACTGAATTGTGATCATTTTGGGGAGGCAAAAGGGAAAAGAAAAGGACCCTGACCCCTGTTAGATGGAGTCCCTCAATCAAATTTTTTAGTTATCTTTGTTTATTTTTAACCTTTTCTTCTTCTTGTATGAATTATTGTAGAACTTGTCCAGCAATGGCTAGGAAATCTGGTAACTTAGGCTTCTTTTTGTACAAAATCCGTTCCTTTTCTAAGGAAGAAAGTCTTATTCCATATCCCCTTCTCTATTTTCTGTCTAATGGTAGTCTGAAAATGTAGTATGTTCAATGATGACTATCACCTTCGCAAGTCTTTTTCACTTCCTTTACCCTCTTTATCTCCCTTATTTCTAATTATTGCTTCTTAGATTTCACCCCTCAGGGTAGGGATCCTTGCCTTAAAATAATCAAGTGATCAATGAGACTCCATGTGCAAATTCATATATATGACTGTTTAATGCTTCGGATGATCAGTAGTTTGTATAAATTACATTTTCGTGATCACTTTTGCGCTTACCTTACACATATATACTCGAGTAAATTCTAAAATTATCCGGCTTTTATCGGTGCATTTGTACTTGAGAGAGTTCCTTTATTTCGTGATCTAAGGAACTTTACGTCACTAATTCAACAATTGGTGTGAAAATTGGTTGCGTCTAGTTTGTTGAAATCAACTCGTCGAACTGTGCAATGGTACATGCTTTTTAAATGATATGAGAAGACGTTTTTATGCTTGTTAAGACCTCACATGCGTGTGACGCCTATGAAAGTAGATGAGACCTAACAAGAATGTCTAACACATTATCCATGTCCACTCGAATTGGCTTGTGGTATACGGAGTATGTTACTTCTATGTGATAAAAGAAAAGGAGAGGAATACATATCTTAAAATTAGTTTCAGTGGACATTCAATTCCCTACATAAATCCAGCCAGAAAATCTGCCCATTGTACTCTCATGGGCCACTCTCCTAAAACGGCAAGGCCAAGCTTTCCCAAAACTTCATTGGTTTTGTTTTTCTTCTATTTTTTTCAGTCTCTCTTTTTCCAAAATCTTAGACTTGCATTTCCAGTTTCCAAAAGACGACCAACTTTTCTGTATAATCAATTTAGCACTTCACTTTACTCATACTGGTAACTGAATCCAAACCATCTGTTTAGCTCCCTTTTTCAGTGAGTATCACCTGATAATCTGCTAAAAAGTTAGTCATGCAACTAGCTAGCTAGCCATGACAGGAAAAATCTGGCGCTGTAGAGAATTGAGTAGTATAGAAGCATCTTTGCATTTTAATAAAAATCCATATAATATATGTGTCAGTGCTTGACTCGAGAAAATAATTTATACGATTCATTTCACACCGTTAAGACTGCTACTCAGTACTCTCCAATAATTGATCACACACCCCTTGTACTCGGGAAAAAATCATAAAAATATGTAGGAGCTATTATCTAATAGATTTCCCTAGTCTGGTCAATGAGAATGAGCTTTTTCAAGAACAATAATTATGGTCAACGTCCCTAAAATTTCTCATCATGGATGGTGTAATAGACCTACTATAAACAATAGGACGAGGGGAATTATTTTGGATCCTCTCTTGCACTGGATAACAGCCAATAATTCAAGTCACTAATTTCCTCACAAACATACTAATCAAAACTTTTTAATAGCAAGTATAATTGAGCAAGCATGTGTAAACTAATTAAGCCAAATCAAGCTTCTTTTCGGTTGGCTTGGTAAGTATTGTGCCCACGCAAGTTAACTATCAATTTGTTAGGAAATTTGGCATAAATAGATTAATTAGAAGTTGAGTATGGTTATGGAAGAATGCTTTTAGGTGTTAGTTTTCTTCTTGCGTGTCTTGTTAGCATACGTCCTACATTTAGTATGATAAGAAAATTCGTGATTACGATAACAAAGTTGAATTTGGATGATGAGTGTGGCCACTTGCGCAAATTATCAGGATTCCAAGGGACTAGTGGAGATGTTATTGGATAATATAGGACGTGAATTTAGTGGGAAGTGAAGTTAGCTTAAGAATATAATTACTAATGTTGATATTACTAAACTTGGATCGACCATAGACTAACATTAGCTAAGGGTATGTAGTTTTCATTTTAATCCTAATCAACTATTTGCCATTTAGGACTTGTTTGGTTGGGTGCAATGCAAATCACCATTGTAATTACCTAATTTAGCCTAAAAATGGTGGGGAGACTAGGAGATAGCGAAGAGTTGTAATCACCATTACAAAATAAGAATTCTCTAATACAAACTCATGTAATAGTCAATGAAAAACAACCTATGTAATCAACATTACATGAGTAGATGTAATCAAACGCATCCCCAGCATGTAATCAAACTCATCCCCTCCATGTAAGTCCCCTCCGTGTAATCAAACCCACTTGCGGCCTTGTGGCCAATAAGTGGCTAGCCGTTGCTAATTTGCTATTTTGATTGTGTTGTCTATAAACCCGATAGCGAAGTCATCAGGTAAGAGTATAACACTGGTTTAATTTTTCTTAGGAATTTTGATTTAGTTTCACGATATTAATATTTGTGACGAAAACAATTATCTTTCGCATTTTGATTGCGTATTGGGAGAAATGAGAAATTTGTCGTCCATCATTTAGCAAAGTTAGTAGGCTTTGGAATGGAGCACTGGAAAATAGTATCGCCCTGCACAACTTATCTCAATTGTATTCATGGACATTTTCGCAATATCTAGAAATAATCAATTGTTTGTCAATATTTTGCGAATCTCATAAAAAACAGTCTTCTCATTACATAAGATCTTAGAGTAGCTACTAGAAAAGTAAGGTTGTTGATTGAGAGTTCAACCATTTTAATAATTATTCAAGGTCAAATCATCATATTCCTTTTATTGGTAATATTAATTGCTCAAATATACTCCGTAAAAGAAAACAAAAAGAATCTTAGTAGCAAATGTCTTGTCTTTGCAGTAGAGGGAGTAGTAGAACCAGGGCCAATGATCCACCCTGGTCGAACTAGCTTTGGAAATAATCTGAAGTACACTGGCATGAAAAATAATACTCTCTACTAGGCCCCGGAGGACACTTGAAAAGAAAGGATAAGATAAGATAAATTAAATTCAAAACCTTATAGCGATCTCATTTTTATGTTTTTGTGGGATTCTCCAGTGACCTAGTAGACAATTATGTGTGTGTGTGTGTGACTAGTCTACCAATAAAATGTGGTATTCTTATTGTTGGCCTCACGTAATTGTCATGCTGGGGTACTTGCATTTGAGCAATTAATGGCACATTGTTCACCTAAAAAACAGGGGTGGGGGAGTGACCCTCTCCTGGGAAGGGTGGGGGGTCACTCACCGGGATTCTGAGAACCGGGAAACCGGTCAAAAAGACAAGAAGTGATGAGACAGCAGTAGGATATTGTTTGGGAGTGCCGGACAGTTAAGATGAAAGAGAGATGATCACATCAGAATATGTTTCCCAATAGTACCCCTTGTCTCAAGAAACAAACAAATTCTGTTTTGGATGTACTACGTACTGTTCTTTTGTGAAGCATATTAGCCAACTCCTTTGGGGCCATCAGACAACTGCTGAGCAGATTGCAGTGTTTCAGAGTTCAGTAAGCCCTGAAAAAGAGATGAGTCAGAGACAAATTCTAACAGAAAAATTACTTTATAATAAAAACTAAGGGAAAAATGGTAGAGAAGATCTACATTGATCCTGATAAGGTTTGTGTGTGCTCAAACTGTGAAAGTGGTGCAGGAAACTGTTCCATGCATGTTTGTCGTCTTCATTATTTTGTAGTGTACTTGATTTGTTCAAACTCTTTTATGCACACTTAGTTGGTGGTTTGTAGTGCACCAGAACATCAGGCAGATGAGCTTTTTAGTGCACCAGGACACCAGCCAGATGCCAGAATACTGTTGGGCCTGATATTCTCCTCATCATGGGAAATACGGAGTATATAATTAACCAATTATGTACGAAATGTTTGTGAGGTTGTACTTGGTTAGAAATGTTTCAAAAGATAAGGAACTTTCGATATTGTATGGACTTTTTTTCATAAGGAGAGGCAAGCTTTTTGACAAATCAATATATAATATCTTTGGTTCAATAAATGTTCATTTTTATTATTCAACATGTTTTTATTATGATTATGTTTTTATAATAATATTTATATATCTTGATTTATTGATAGTCAAATTATTAGTGTCAAAAGGCAAATATAGGAAAACTAATAAATTAAAGTTGGTACTTCATAATTTTAATAGTTGATTTCCTCTCTATTTGACAAGTGTCTTAACTCATACATTTAATAATTAAGCTCCTGACATGATACAAATATGTGAAAAGTTATTAGATATATAGTATTAGATTTAATACAATTGCAGCACAAGTAGATATGAACCAATTTTAAAATCCTTTTGTAATAGAAATCCAAATTAGAAAGCCTAATTCAATAGAATATGATTGAATATAAAGAATATAAACCATAAACCATCAAAGCTTTATAATAAATCTCTCTTTACAACAATAAAGTCATTCGTTATGAATTAACTCAAATGACTAAAAAATTGAGTCACTATGAAAGTAGTCTATAAAATAACAATCCCAAAAATCCCAAAATATTAGTGACACCCAAAACATCCCAAAACATTGGGGTGTCACAGTCTTCTTCTCCTTCCTAGTTGGTTGTAAGGGAAAAGATGATAAATGATGAGAGAAGATAGCGCTACCTTCTCTAACCAGCTAGAGAGAGAAAAGTACTTTATTTCATAAGGAGGGAGTTTAAAGAACTATGGTTGATATCTTAATCTTATTCTTCTTAACAAAATCTTTATATGTAATACAAAATAAAAATTATTGCCACTTGGCATATGCAACGAGTGCACTTTAATCTATTAATGAACTATAGATATAATCCTCATGACCAACATATCCACCTCATGTTCTATCCAAAACTCAATACCCTAATGAACTAACCCAATCCCCTACAAAATTTTCAAGTGTTTACCTCACTCTATTTGACCATTTCACGATTTCTCTTCTTTTTTTTTTTCCAGAAAATCTGCAAAATGCTCGCTTATGTTAACAATTCACATACAAACAGATAAATCAATTCACCTGTTTTTTATTCCTCCTTTACATCTTCTCTTCTTTAAGTACCTTGTACTTCATGTTGAGCTTCACATTAACACTCATAAGTCTCCTATTTTATTTCTCCAAGTTGGTTAATTATGTCAACGTTTCATTTGAGACAAGCTAGTGTTCAATATTTTTTATCTGAAAGTAACTAATTAAGTGATGACGTCTCTTTGTCATTCTCTCTGGCTTAATGTTTATCAACACCTTAGAACCGCGCCTCTATTTGAGAGTCATAGATTTTGCAAAACAAAAAAAATATAATAAATAAAAAAATTATGGGTTAGCAATTGTCCATGCCTTCGAAGAGCAAGAGTGTTACAACTTATATGCAATGAGTTGGTTAAAGAGGAACTCACAATTGACATTTGGACCAAAAATAAAACATTTTCTAATGATTTTTAATTAAGAAACCCTAGTTCAAAAGCTATCATAAGTCATAGTTGTATAGTGAAAGTGAAATGAAGGATAAGACCTACTTTTCATTAATGATAAACATCAGTGTTCGGGTAATAAGGAGGGTGAAATAAGTAAATAAGGGAGTATGATGAAACATGAGGTGAAAGAGTAAAATTTACCATGATATGTGAGTATGGTAGTTGGAAATCGAAATATTTGGACAAAGATATTAGAACATTCATCGCACTGTGCTTTTTTTGGCTGGGCTTGACTGTTAGTAGCATCGGCTGCTCTGTGTTGTTTTAGAGGATAGGAGATTTGATATTTTTAATTTATAAAGTAGCTATTTTGGAAAGAAAAAAATATGTATAAAAGGTAGTAGGTATAAATGTTTTCTCTTATTTACTATAAAAGATGGTTTGCTTAACAACTACCCACCCTATGTGACGGTTCGTCCTCTCGGAGGGCCGAAACCTTGGGGTTTAGATACACTAAACGCCGTATTGGTAATCAAACGAGCATAATTAAATTACCAATATCAAAACAACATGCATTTTATTTAATAGGCAGCGAAA
>CAAKMY010022826.1:0-12554 GCA_901111285.1 Corrigiola litoralis | reverse complement strand
TGATCCAACGGCACATAAATCAGTTCAAGTGTAGTCAATTGGCTCATCCAACACAAGCTCCTAGAACACAATCTTAGTGTGCACCGTAAAAGGCGTAAATGCTTCAAATTTATTTCCTCGTCATACCAAAAGAGATGGCTACGGAGCATATATTTTTCATTGGGGTGAATTGTAGATACAAATTTGAGGTCCAAGTCCTCGACTTTCATCCTAACAACCCTCTCAACCCACTGATCAATATGCGAAGCATGTTCATTTCCCAAACCAAACTGGATCTTAACTGCAGATAATTTTCCTCCTTGCCATGATTCTAGAAACTGATCAACGGCACTCACAAACTTGGAAATATATGGCTCCCTGGAGGGTTTTGCACTTCCAAATATGTTAAGGTCATCAAAATGGAGAACAGAGCGCCAATCAGAGAGATATCTCCACCTAGCTGACAAAATTCTTGTTCTCACAGAATCCCTCAACGTCAAAAATGAGAGCATATTGCAGAGAATCTCATCAGGCAAGTCACTTATGCGGTCACTTATTCTCCATGACAATACCTGACATATTAGGAACACAAACAGAAGATAATCAATTTGAGACAAAATATACAACTTTTACCAAAGATAATTATGTTAATGTCCTAAGATTTTACCAAAAGTTGGCTAACCCTCTTTATAAATTTCTGTATGCTATTGTTATATAGCTTTTTTTTGTTTCGTACAGTGTTAGTCACAAATTAATTGAATTTATGGAAAACTGATAGAAAAAATGTTGGCTAGAAGAACTTGAGGGTTGAAACTAGGTCACACACAACTAATCTTGGACCTTTAGTTAGATAACTTTACTCCATAGTGAATCAGTGGGCTGCTGGGTGAATTATAACACACATAAGACTAATTTTAAAGTGAAGTGTAATTTTTGCCCTTTTTTGGTAGCTTAACATATGTTTTGGAGATGCTATTTCTCCAACAGATCAGTTTATATTTCAAGGATTTGGAGTCTAAACATAATCAGATTGGACAATTGGTAAAGGCATGCAAAGTCAGAGCCATAGCCTACAGAGAAGAGAAGCTTGAAGAAATACTTGATAATAAACGTAACCAATAAGATGAAAAACCCCTTAAAAAAGGTACATAATCCGTCTGTTTAGCTCAGGTATGAGCGTATTTCCGTAACAGCTAATCATATTATAAAGCCTTGGAAACTACTCCCAAAATCAAAGATAGCACTACGATTATGAACCGCTAGATCAAAATAACAATGCAATATTTTTTTTCTCGGATATGCAAATATTCTTCACGTTTCTTTGTTTTTCGCGCTTAATTGGACTTTTTAGCTGATTACCAAAAATCTGATTCTGAAAGATACACTAGAATCCACAAAAACTGAACTAAAGTACTCGTCTTTTACATATTTCTTTAACTAGCAACACAGAAAGATGAAATCATGATTCTAACTACAGCACATATCCACAATATTGGTTACTACAAGTACAATGTTCAATACACTAACTATAATAATCACTTGAAAAATTCAAACTTGCCATGCCATGTATTGACACAAATAGTTTTTGGTCGAAAATTGAGTTCAGGGTCCAATCCTTTGTAGGAACTATCCCTAATAATGAACTTGCAAAATCTAAAGGTTTTCTTGTTGATACTGGTGAGGACATTGATATTGGCTATTCTGAAAGGACCAAATAATTTTAGCAAAATAAATTTTAGTAAAACAACAAGCTAACGAAATATGCAGAGAAAAGGGAAACCACATACCGGTTTCGAATCATCGGCCTGCAGCCTCTTGCTCGGACCGGAATATTCCATAGTTTGCATAACGAAGAATCAATGTACTGGAACAAATCCGAATAATTATAATAAATATTAATCCATAAGAGAGCACAATAAAACTTCTTATACTAATAATTATTTTTTATTTTAAAAGTCTAAATATTCGTATGACACATAAAATCACCAAAGCCCAGTCCAAAAAGCAGACAACAATACGACAACATAATTCAGTTATGACTCTAGTAGTCCGTACCAACTACCAACTGTCATTCTGTCCCACCAAATTCCCCAATTAAAATTAAAATTAAATCCCCCCAAATTAAAACCCTAATTTTCCCCACTTTTCCCAATCAAAATTGAAATTGCCCAATTCAACCCTAATTTTCCCAATCAAAATCAAAAATCAAAATCTCCAAATTAAACCCTAATAATTCTCTCCAATGGTAGGCCAATCTCGCATCTCCGTCCACCAAGCCCTCGGCGCCTCGTCCCGTACTTTACTAATTAACCATTAATTTGATCAATATGTATAATGTGAATTGTTATGATTGCTGCATTTTTAATAACAATGTGACGTTTTTAATTGATTGATTGCAGTGGCGGATGTGTTACTGTGGAGGAAATGGGGAGGGAGTTTGCTGTTGTTCGCCTTTACGACGTCGATGTGGTTCCTTTTCCAACACGGTGGTTATAATCCTGTTACTTTTCTTTCTAATGTCCTGTTACTGCTGGTTGTAATTCTGTTTTTTTGGGCCAAATCTGCTTCTCTTCTTAATAGGTACTTTTAATTTGATTAATTTGATCAATTATTTGGTATAAGTTGTGATTTTAGTGTAAATGTTGGAAATGTGGTGGAATTATTGATGTTGATCTGTTTAATTAGACCGTTACCGCCCATACCTGACATGGAAATATCGGAAAAGTCGATAGAGCAGGCGGCTGAGGTGATTCGGGTTTTGATTAACCGTGCGTTGTCTGTTGCTCATGACATTGCTATTTGTGGCAACTTGAGAGTGCTTGTTCAGGTTGTGTGGCATTTTGCGGCTCGATTTTGTGACTTTTTATTTCTTTTTGTTGGTGGTTGTTTATTCCCGTCAATTCTCCTCATTTGCCTTTTGACACTATTAGGCCATATTTGGACCATTAGTAGCGCAAGATGTGTAATTCATAAAGTTATAGAAATATAATCATATGAAAGTATTTTTGAATGGGGAGAATTGACGGGAAAAAAGGGTGTAGTTAAGCTGATTGTGAATGATTTTGAACTTTTTGTGGTCAGGTTGCCGCGTTATTGTGGATGGTTTCGTACATTGGGAGTATGTGTAGCTTTGTGACATTTGTCTATTTTGGTGAGTGGTTTTCGGCCGTGTTGTTTGGTACTTGATTTTGTGCGGTACGACTTGTGGTGTTTATGATAATCATATTGTGATTGGTGTTTTCGAGTAGGGTTCCTTCTGGCTTTATCAGTTCCGGTGTTGTATGACAAGTTCCAGAATCAGATTGATGGTCAGCTGTATGTAGTACGTAGAATTGCTGAAGCCGGTTATAGAAAGCTGGATGCTGTTGTTTTAAGGAAGATTCCAGTTTCACTGTACAAGAAGAAAAAGAAGCCCCAATAAACTGTATGGTAATCTTATTTTCTTTTCCTTTAAATCCTTTTCATTCTTTCTAAGTACTCATGTGTCGTGAAATGTGTGTGAATGCTGAATACTGTACCCTTATGTGTCTCTACTTTTGATGCATATTGGTGCTGAACATGTAATGGTAAAGGTTTTGGAAGAGTAGATGTGTACTGCAAAGCGCAAATGTTTTTGTTGAATTGCTTCGGAAGCTCTCCTTTCATGTTGTTCTAGTTGCTTCTCCCAAGGTAGAAAATACAAGGGAGTATTATAGTCATTCTAAGATTGTAAGGAAGTGCCATATCAAGTTTTTTAAGCTCAGTTGTTGCTCTGGGTTGAACCTTTTTAATAGGGGGGTTATTATGTTTTGACTGATCAAATTTGTCTGAATAAGGCAGTGAATTTTATGTAGACAGGCTGAGAGTATTATCTTTATGTAGCCAGAGAAAAGCGATTGATTTCACATCATGCCATAATTTACCCTAGCCTAGTCCTACTTTCGGAACAAACCTGGATGTGTGTTTCAGGGAGGTTTCTCACATATTTCTCCATGACCTTGCTATTGTCAGTGTTCTTTGTCGGCTTACTAGCAATGGATTGCCTTGTATTGTTCAAAAGTTCACCTTGATTGTCAAGAATTTGTAATACTTTGGAATTGTGATACCCTTATGTAAAGCATTGATTTGTAGCTGAACCTCTTGCGTGCTCTGAGGAAATCCACTCACCTCATTCTAGGAGTTCATCACTGCGATTATACTCACCGATGGCCGTTCGGGATGAGAACTTGCTACTAGGTGAAATCTTGAACATCAGTGTGAAAATTAATAACGAAATAGTTATGTCATCCTCACATCTCTTCTCTCGTGGTGTTTGGATCATAGTTTTGTCTTTTGACACTAAATTCTTGATCTTTTTAGTGTTAAGAGCTCATGCTTATCTGACAAATTGTCTTGTCATACAGTCATACCCTCTCCTATGACCTGAACAAGCAATGTTTATGGATGTTTGTAGGTAATGTGGTAACGGACTAGGAGGTTTGCAAGTGCTGCTGTGGGTGGAGGAGTCATTTTTTGGTAAGATGGGGGTTGCTTTGATTGTTCATGTTGTAGAATTTTTGGAGATAGTGACCCTAGGGGGAACAAGTTGGTCAATTAAGTTAGCGCTTTTTCGCGCTCAAGTGTAGTTCTTTTTAAGCTAGTAGACCTGTATAATGTACTTGACCCGAAAAATTTGGTAATGAACACAATTTTTGATCTGTAAGGATTGCACTTGACCCACTGAACAACTCGAACTTGACCTGTACCAAACCCAAATCCAGCCCAACCGACCTTTTGACTCGTCTATCTGTAGGTGATGTAGTAGAAAGGTAGAATGTGGTGTGTAAGCGGTGTTGGAGAAGGTTTCTAAGTGGTATTCTGGATTGAGGAGTCAGTTTCTGGTGTGATGGTGGTTGTCTTCACGGAGGACTAATTTCTCAGTGGTCTATTAATGATGTATTGGGAAGAGGATGCAATGTGCGCAAGTTTTGTTTGAGTTATTTATTTGTTTCCGTAACTTTGCATATGACCTGAACAAGCAATGTGACCTATTTGAGAGGGGACGTGTGTGATTCACAGAAATGCTCTGAATTGAAGCTGTGGTTTTTGGAGACAAATGGAGGGTTTATGGAGGTTAGATATGTCTTAGTATTCAGATGTTTGTGTTGAGCCTCTGCAGGGAAGATAATGGTTTGTGAGTGGAAAAGAAGCTGGATAGTTGCAGTTTAATTTAATTATTTTTAATCAGGATATGTGCACATATTTTGCTGGGTGTTTGATATTAGAATCTGAAATGTATGTGAAGTTCATCTTCATTAACCCAATGCCTATAAAGGGGGTCTCGGCTAAGTGAGGTAAGGAGGGTCCGATGTACGCAACCTTAGCTCTGCACTACAATGCCGCATGTAGGCTTCTTGGTAGGAGAATTGAATATACGCAACCTTACCCCTGCTTTGCAATAACACAAAAAGATTGTCAATTGATTATTGAGTTAAAGTGCGCCAACCATTCACTAGGTAATGATAAAAGTAGTGCAAAGGTTAGTATGAGCCATTTTGATTTACTCCTATAAATTCCAAGCAAAGAACACTAATATTTTGGCTCCATAGGAATGGACAATTGGATTGTATGGGTTAAGCTAAATTCTGTAAACAAGAATTGCATGATGAACTTGAACCTTGTTGAGTGAAGATGTTTCCTGGAAGGCAGCTACTGAAATCTGGCCCGTGCCAAGTCAAATTTCTTTAGTCTACTTGCTTTAGTGCTTTAACGAAAAATTATCCCACACCAAGTTGTTGTATGATTTTGTTCTTGGACTTATGCAGTTAATCTTCATAGGATTTCTTCTGGTTAGAAGGCAAATGCTAGCTTCCTTTTTTGGTGTACAGGTTGTTAATTTTATCTATTGGTGTTTACAGTTGGAGATTGGATAGTCTAGCTCTGCGGTCTCTTACTTACTGTTTATTCAAAAATAGACCTGAGCCATTTCCTTATGCTATTCTTTCCGGTGTACATCCAAGTTATAAAGGATTGGTTATTTCTCGTATATGTGTTATGGACCTGTTTTTCATGCTCTGCATAGTGAAGCTTCTGCCAGTATCTGCAAATTTATCATTAGGGAAGGGGGTCGAAGTGACCTGGCCCGGGCTACTGTTTACCGAAAACACAGGTCTCCGCAAAACTCGTAAGACCATGTATGGGGGCTGAGGTAGTCAGGAGCTCATTGTTTGTACCGCAACACATTTTTGTATTTGTTCCGTTCTTTTGTTTAGATTTGGGGAGTAAATAAAGTCTACCCAAGGATATGAAGTTTCTGAGAAATAAATGGTTCGTAGCTGTTACGTGGTAAACACTTGATCTGACAGCAAGACATAAATTGTTAGGTAAATGCTGCACCCCGCCTCTCTTAGGCTAGTATTGATTTTTCCATAGAACAACTCTGGGTGTGTGCTAACAATCTTTTGTTCCTGCTTGATGTCCCCAAGGCAGTTTCTTGTTTTCCTAGTTTTAATGTAAGACTTGTTTATGCAATACCGACAAATTGGCAGAGTGTGACTTTTGGCTTTAGAGGCTGATGATCACATTCAGGCTTGTTTCGGGAACTGGATTTGGATTTTTTTTAACCAACAAGCAGTTAATCAAAAACTGAACTTTTTGGCTTACTAGAGGGGGTAAAAATGAAATGGAGGGTAGGAGAACTTGTAGTCATCTCTCATTTAGGGGGGATGTGGTCTTAGAAAGGTTTTGCCTTGTTGATTTGAATCTTTAAATTTTTTGGTTTTAGTGTCCATTGAGGAGGACTTATTGTCCTTGTGTTGTATTCTTCGTTTGTTATACTAATAGAATAAATATTTCTCTTGTTAAAAGTAATCTTGTTGGTCTATGGACCTGCACAACACAATTCTGTTGGGTGCTTAGTTGGTTACCAAAGAACCATTCTTTCTCATTCCCCTGTAACCCCTTAGGATTTGGGCTCCGTTTTGGGGGTTTTGGCGGTAAGGTCTTTTCACTTCTTAGTCTTTCACATTGCTACCACCCAACCACCCGTACCTCCCAGTCTCCTTGCTGACCTAGACCACCACAGTGCATCACCGACAGTACCGCGTTACCACCACCTGTATACTTTATCAACAATCAATCCACTACCTCTCCCTCCTTTTTCATCCTTACTTCACCATGAATTATACAACGATTGAAATCAATTCCGTCGTTGCACACCATCGCATACTTCCCAGTCTTTCACTCCCTCTTCCCCCCTAAAATCATCAGAACCGTCACCATCCAATCTGATTCTCAAGCCAGACTGTCATAATCATTAGTTGAAATCCACAATCCACCAGATATTCAAGAGCAGATGTGTGGAGATTTAGTTACTATAAAAGAAAAGAAAGACTGTACTTTTGAACGTTTCCCCTCATAACTTAGAAATTGTCACTACAGCATGAAGTCTGGACTTTGCATGATTAAGTGTGGCTACCAAAAGACAGATCTAAACATCTAAAGAAACTGGGAAGCGGTGTCCTAGTCTACTCTGAGCTATAGTAATCTGTATCAGTGGATGTTATTCCACCTTAAGTGTGTTTGGTGTTCTAGAAATCTAGAGTATAATACGCTATATGTTGAATCTTGAATCTGCTATATTAAGCCATCAGATATGTTGATGCTTAGGGTGTTTATTCTGTTAATTTTAGTGTCACTGATAAGTGATAGGGCATATAACTCTAGGATCAGTAATGTTCGAAGGGAGAGCAGGTTTGTATACGTGAAGAAAGCTGGTTTTTCATTTTCTTTATTATGTTGAACTTTTTTTTTTTACCCATTGATTGATTTGTTTGTGCTGTTTTCCACTTCGCTAAATGGTGAAGGTATGAGACAACTCGTTTACACTTGTTGTTGCTTGTTTATTTGCGGTATTGTGTTCTTTATTTTCTTACAAGTATGCATTTCGTCAAGTCGGCTTGTCTTATTCGTAGATTTAACTGAAATATCGTTTCTTGGTTTTACAATCGTGTTAACCTATTTTCTGTGATTTCCCAGAATTCTTTGGAGTGGATGCCGAATATGTGCATAATACACTGCGTAGAAACACAATTATTAAGACTGATCGTTATCAGATTCTGATTACAGGGTTATATTTGCATTGCATGTGTGTGTAGTTGGAAATTTGGACTGTTGGAGACTGGTAGGGGGTTTTGCGTAGCTGTGATTTCTTCTTAGTGTTGTGAACTCAATATCATCCCTTGGTGTAGAAATTATGATAGCTTAATGATCGATGGAGGTGTGATTATTGCGTATGACTCTAGGTTTGCTTTGTTGTATAACTTTCAAGGTTCAAAAGACCACGAGTCTGAAAATGATGAGCGCCACTTATGTTTTAGAATAGTCTTCAAATATCTTGGAAGTTGGGAGTATCTTCCAACTGTAATCTCTAATATGTGATTTGCAAGCAAGAGTAGGGCCAGTTTGCTTTGCTTATGATTAAACTTGATAGAAAAGAGGAAAGTATTTTTGGTTTTGACGCAAGTTGATAGGATCTTGTGTGTAATGCTGGTTGCAGTTGACTATGGCCTTGATAGGGCTAATGAGAGGAGTTTTCATGAGTCATTCTCATTCTTATCTTCGAATGTCATTTTATTGAAGTACAAAAGACAAATATTTACCATATATGTTTTACTTTTTCAAAATAATTTACCTTTTCTAAAAATTACTATTCCAATGTTTTATAATGAGAACATTTACCCTGGATCGTGAGGGTGTGTAATCAACAATGACGCGGTAATAATAATAAAATCTACATTGTCGAAAGGAGGATAGTCGAGAATCACGATTAATTATGAAAAGATCCCCTCTCCCAAAAATCACTCCAGGTTACCGGTTGAAAGGGGGAGATATGCCACTTTATTTTAAGCCTTGTGAAGGACATAATAATAGATACATCAACACACTTATAGGACCGTTTTTTTATAAGTTACAAAAAGACCATCCCATAACAATGGCCCAAAACCAAAACACACCATTTCCACCCACTCCATCAACCTCCCTCCAACACCTTCCCCACCCTCTGCCACCTCGACCATCAAACAGACACCCAGCGCCGACTTTCCCTCCCTTGCGCCGCCTTCGGCACCTACTCTCTCATCCCCAATCGTTTTTTCTCTCTCCTCCCATTCTCTCAACCCCCCACACCAGCGGTAGCCTCCACCACCACCCCACACTCGCGACAGCCACCGCCAGCCCTACTCCCGCCTTATGCGTCGCCGGCAACACGATTAGAGCATGTGAAATGCTATTTTTCATTCTTGATAGATTTACGGTGTGTTTATCGCTCGATACGAGTATGTGAATAATGGACAAAACCTATGGTTTGAGCTATGCTTAAGATACTTTTCGCCAATTTTTTTTGTTCCATTCTACATTATATGTGTCTAGAAGGTCTCTCACCAATTTTCGTCCGATTTCATTTCGGGACCCCAAAAGGTTTTTTCGTGGGTTATAGTCCACAAAAAATAGCTTTTTTGGTCGAGTTTTTGTTTTCCGAAAAATATTCCGAAAGTGATCGAGCATGCTTTTAGGGTACTACGGGGCATAATTGTACCATATGGCAATGCTATTCCTCCTTCTGGATAGTTTTAGGGTGTGTTTATCACTCGATTTAGGCATGTGAATAATGGACAAAACCGATGATTTGGGCTATGCCTAAACTACTTTTTGCCAATTTTCTTGTTCCATTCTTCATTATATGTGTCTAGGATGCCTCCCTTCAATATTCGTCCGATTTCATACCGGAGTCGAAATGAGGTTTTTTCGTGGGTTATAGTACACAAGAACCGGCTTTTTCTGTCGATTTTTGGTTTTCCGAATTTTTTTTCCGAAAGTGATTGAGCATGCTCCTACGGTATACAAGAGCATGATTGTAGCATATGGCAATGTCATTCCTCCTTCTTGATAGATTTACGGTGTGTTTACCGCTCGATTCGAGCATGTGAATAATGGTCAAAACCGTATAGTTTGGGCTATGCCTAGGATATTTTTTTGCCAATATTCTTGTTCGATTCTTCATTATATGTGTCTAGTATGCCTCCAGCCAATATTCGTCCAATTTCATTTCAGAGCAGAAATGAGGTTTTTTAGTTGGTTATAGTTCACAGGTTTTTTCGGTCGAATTTTTGTTTTCCGAAAAATGTTCTGAATGTAAATGAGAAAACGTTTGGGGTATACAAGAGCATGATTGTAGCTTATGACTATGCTATTCCTTCATCTTGATAGATTTACGGTGTGTTTATCGCTCGACTCGAGTATGTGAATAATGGACAAAACAGATGCTTTGGGCTATGCCTCGGCTACTTTTTGCCAATTTTTTTGTTCCATTCATCATTATATATGTTTAGGATGCCTCCCGCCAATATTCGTCCAATTTCATTTCGGGGCCGAAATGAGGTTTTTTCGGTCGATTTTTTGTTTTCCGAAAAATGTTCCGAAAGTGGCTGAGCACACTTTTGGGGTATACAGGAGCATAATTGTAGCATATGGCAATGTCATTCCTCCTTCTGGATAATTTTACGGTGTGTTTATCTCTCGATTCGGGCGTGTGAATAATGGACAAAATCGATGGTTTGGGCTATGCCTAGGCTACTTTTTGCCAATTTTCTTGTTCCATTCTTCATTATATCTGTCTAGGATGCCTCCCGTCAATATTCGTCCGTTTGCATTTCGGATCCGAAATGAGGTTTTTTCGTGGGTTAGTCCACTAAAACTAGCTTTTTCGGTCGATTTTTCGTTTTCCGAAATATGTTCCGAAAGTGGCTGAGCATACTTTAAGGGTATAGAGGAGCATAATTGTACCATATGACAATGCTATTCCTCCTTTTGGATAATTTTACGGTGTGTTTATCTCTCGATTCAGGCATGTGAATAATGGACAAAACCGATGGTTTGGGCGATGCCTAGGCTAATTTTTGCCAGTTTTCTTGTTCCATTCTTCATTATTTGTATCTAGGATGCCTCACGTTAATATTCGTCCGATTTCATTTCGGAGCCGAAATGAGGTTTTTTCGTGGGTTTTTCAGTACACAAGAACCGGGGTTTTCAGTCGATTTTTGGTTTTCTAGATAATGTTTCGATGGTGATCGAGCATGCTCCTATGGTATACAGAGCATAATTGTAGCATATGACAATGTCATTCCTCCTTTTTCATAGTTTTACGGTGTGTTTATCGTCGATTCGACCAATTAAATAATGGACAAAATCATATGGTATGGGCTATGACTAGGTTATTTTTTGTCAATATTCTTGTTTTATTCTTCGTTATATGTCTCTGGGATGCCTCTCGCTGATATTCGTCCGATTCCATTACGGGGCCGAAACGAGGTTTTTTTTCGTGAAAACCGGTTTTTTCGGTCGATTTTTTGTTTTCTGGAAAATGTTATGAAAGCGACCGAACATGCTCCTAAGGTATACTGGAGCATGATTATAGCATATAGCAATGTCATTCCTCCTTCTTGATAGATTTACACTTTGTTTATCGCTCAATTCGAGCATGTGAATAATGGCCAAAACCGGATAGTTTGGGCTATGCCTAGGCTATTTTTTTGCCAATATTCTTGTTCGATTCTCCATTATATGTGTTTATGATGCTTCCCGCCAATATTCGTCCAAATTCATTTCGGGGCCGAAATGAGGTTTTTTCGTGGGTTATGATCAACAATAACTAGGTTTTTCGGTCGATTTTTTGTTTTCTAAAGAATGTTCCGAAAGTGGCTTAGCATACTTTTGGGGTATACAAGAGCATAATTGTAGCATATGGCAATGCCATTCCTCCTTCTGGATAATTTTACGATGCGTTTATCGCTCGATTCGAGCATGTGAATAATGGACAAAACCGATGGTCTGGGCTATGCCTAGGCTACTTTTAGCCAATATTCTTGTTCGATTCTCCATTATATGTGTCTAGATTTCCTCCCGCCAATATTCGTCCAATTTTATTTCGGGCCCGAAATGAGGATTTTTCGTGGTTTATAGTCCACAAAAACAAGCTTTTTCGGTCGACTTTTAATTTTCCGAAAAATGTTCCGAAAGTGGCTGAGCATAGTTTTAGAGTATATAGGAGCATAATTGTAGTATATGGCAATGCCATTCCTCCTTCTGGATAATTTTACGGTGTGTTTATCGCTCGATTCGAGCATGTGTAATTGTGAATAATGGACAAAACCGGATGTTTGGGCTATACCTAGGCTACTTTTTGCCAATATTCTTGTTTGATTCTCCATTATATGTGTCTAGCTTTCCTCCCGCCAATATTCGTCCAATTTCATTTGTGGGTTTTTCAGTACACAAGAACCGGGGCTTAGCACACTTTTGGGGTATATAGGAGCATAATTGTAGCATATGACAATGCCATTCCTCCTTTTGGATAATTTCACGGTGGGTTTATCTCTCGATTCGGGCATGTGAATAATGGACAAAACCGATGGTTTGGGCTATGCCTAGGCTACTTTTTGCCAATTTTCTTGTTCCATTCTTCATTAAATCTGTCTAGGATGTCTCCCGTCAATTTTCGTCCGATTTCATTTCGGTGCAGAAATGAGGTTTTTTCGTGGGTTATCCATAAAAACTAGCTT
>CAAKMY010022815.1:0-23466 GCA_901111285.1 Corrigiola litoralis | reverse complement strand
TATATATATATATATATATCCCACTCGATCCTACGCGTGCTTGACTTTTGCCTTGATGTTTACACAGTACTCTGGGTCTGACTTCTCTATACTAGCATCAACGCTACCAATCACTCTAAGAGATGAGACTTTATCAACACGGCATCAATAATTCAATTACTGAATCAATAATTCAATTGCGCGCTTTAGTGCCATTATACGGCTATACCAGTACGATCAGTATGTATATCCAGAAGTATACTGTTTAGATCGACTAACTAAAATCATGCATCGTAATCATAATCAATTATAGCTTTATCCAAACAATATTATTCTACTTAGAACTTAACTACTAGGAAAACGCCACAACTTCAAAATACATCTAATCAATTTAGTCAGGCCAGTTGACAAACAATCAAATGTGAAAGGAAAGGCTTCGTCTATGCATTCTTTCGAGCATGACTCTGTAAGACATTCAACTAAATGATCAATTATCCAGTTTAATGTTTCTTTTTCCGATAACTAGTCTATTCAACTAAGTGGAGAAAAGCCATATAAAATACATTCATTGACAACAAGAGCAGTGAAATCCTAAAAGCCTAAAAGGCGAGACCAAATACGCTTTTTGGCTCAACAGAACTAGTACGTTAAATTGTTTGGTTAAGTTTATGTGAGCTTTGATGCTCTAATTATATGGTTTGTTCGGTAACACAAGCATTTAGGTAAGACGATTACACTATAAGTCATGATCAGAAATATAAGCTTTTAATATAAAAACATAAGCTTTTAAAATAAAAATATGTTCTTTTTAAGAATTTATGGTCAAACCGTCAAACAATTACTCATTCGGCATATTATATAAGTTCAATAAAGCAGATTACTAACTTCACTTTTCGCTATTAGGCCAAGACCCTACTGGCACTAAAGCAGATTACTACGACAATATATATCTTTGCGACTGAGTAATATTATTACTAAATAATTAATAACAGTACAATCTACTGAGGCATATCATATTAATTTTTCTTAGCAAGACTACCCACATGATGGCAACGATAGGAAATTTTATTCTTAACCTGCAGATCTTGGAGAAGGTTATTCCTAGATCCGGATTTATTAGCTACACTGGTCCTACTATAGAGTCTAGCTCAAAAAACAACACTCCTGATCGAGTGCTGATGCATAGAATGCTCTAGCCTAAGTTAAGATAGCAACATGGAGCTCAAGTCTAGAGGATCTTTTCACATGGAAGAAAATCAAAATTGATCTCCAACTCATGCAGTAGTACTTAATCATATGCAAGTAGATATAATTTAGCCCATAAGCAAAATCTACATTGATAACTTGGGCACAAAGGCCTTGAAGAAGTACTCCCTGCAAGTTGCAATGTGGTGAAGCTTCACAATAATTCCATATATGTCAGTACAGGAATTAACTAGTAGACAAAGGACATCCTCCAAATCATGAGAAATGGGGAGTGTATTTTATATCTTTTAAAGAACATGACCAAGGCGATCGACAATTGATCGAGATGGCAATACGCCATATATAACCCCGTTTGAGCAAGTTTGAAAAACAGGAAAAAAGGAAATTGCCTAATCATTTGACATTTACGTCGAGGGTGGCTCATCAAAGATGATGTGGATACTTCATTCCATCAACATTAGAATGACCAATAATACAAGGAGAGTACCGCGTACAAGCAGTACCATATAGTCGTCACAAGTGCGTTATAATACCTAAGTCAATGCTTATGTACTAGTATGAATTATCAATGTATCATTATTAGCACGATTCAGCATGTTATTCTGTGAACTTGCTAAATATCTTGCTAACGATAAACTCAAGTAGATGCAACTTGGTTTGCCACATTAATCCAAGATGAGGGTTGCTGAAAGTTGTAAGGAAGCAGTCCTAGACTTCTGGTAGTGTTTTTGTGTCTAGGCTTTTCTATTTGCCCCACAAACATGTAGGGTTTAGGAGCACATAGACAATGAAATTAACAAATGGCTGAGGCCTGAGAGCATGTATTAAGTGTATGGGGTCAATTCTGTCAACTATTGGGCAAAACTCGTATTCATCAGTGCATAGAAACATTTTTGAATGCTACACAACATATGGGTCATATATGAATTATCGAAAGAAAGTCATATTCATATTGTTCGTTTGAGCTTCACATGGATCTGTTCTAAATCGAAGTTTTCTGTTAAATTATGGATAAGTCAAGGGCACATGTGGGAGCAATAATAATATATAGAGTTTCTTAAGCTTCAATTAGCTCAGCCATGTGACTGCTGATAATGTGGGTCATCTAGAATAATACTCAGAAATACAAGTTGCGAAACTTTATAAGTGACCCTATAAATACCAGTGCTAGGAAGCTGAACCTTCCAAAACAAACCAATCCTTCTTTCAAGTAACATTAATACAACATCCTTTCCCACGTCTTCACAGAACACAAACTATATTCCTTTCACAAGTGCCTCAAAATAACATCATGGTTTTCCGGTTGCCTTCTATGATCTCATCCTCCAAACAAGTCTTGAAATTGCAAAGCAAAAATGGTAGAGGAGTTCCAAAGGGCCATGTTGCAGTATATGTAGGACATGAGAAGAAGCGGTACGTTGTGCCATTATCTTGCCTAAGTCATCCGGCATTCCGGAGCTTGCTTAACAGAGCAGAAGAAGAGTTCGGGTTCAACCATCCCACAGGCGGTCTCACTATCCCTTGTGATGAAGAAACCTTCATCCATGTCGTCAAGTGTCGATAGTTTTCCTTGTACGAGGTTGAACCTTGACAATTTTGACATGATTTTTTTCTCCAAAAGTCCCAATCCCCTTTATATTTAATTGAGTTCTCTGGTCCTGACAATATTACGAGGATCAGAGTGCTCCAATGTATATATACAGACAGTTTCCACTCCATTTAGTTGAGTGTGGCTGATTTTTAGTAATTACAGAACAATTCAGATAACAGCTTGTTGGATATTACTTCTCATATAACATAAATACAAACTCTTTATAACCTTATAACCTTACAATAAAACTTACAAATATACTTAACACTTTCTCTTACACTTGCAATTCTCTTTTATTTGGTATACAAATGAAAACTAACTCACTTGATACACTAAGCTTCATCCCACACTTAGGGTATATATAGCTCAAATATTACTATTCCTATTGTGGCTTTCACACCAATTATCTAATTAGTCAATTACACATATGTAAAATACATTTTTCATATAACTATAGCTTTGGTGGCTTAAGACTAACTATTCATTTGGTGACTAAGCAAAAATAGTCATTGACTACTTTAACACTCCCCCTCAATGACTACTTACTCTTAGAGTTTATCATCTTCAAACTTGACACTGTCGTTCTCCTTAGGAACACAAATAGCACACATTGCTCCAAAGTCCCATTAATCTTCACTATCCTTCTCCTTGGATGTTGTAGTTGTATTTCCCACAGTGACTCGATCGGGACAAAAACGAGCTATCTGCCTTTTCTTTCACATGCATAACATAACCTAATATCTTGTCTCTTGTTGCCACCATCGTCTAGATCATCTTGTCAGGCTCCCCTGGGCTTTGTGCTCCTCTTCCTCCATTTTCCTATTGGAACATATTGCTCTCTTTTTTATTCTTCATAGCTTCCTTATAGTTCCCTTTGACTACATTTGACGAATTCGCAAGATCCGCTATCTCAACGAGAAATATGACCAAGTTTTTGCTAGTAGCACACAGCACACTTAACACAAATAATTACTTACTAACTAGATAACAAACAGTACACTAACTAGCAACAATGCCAATGACACACAGTCTTTTGACACACTAACACTCTGAGCGACACACAATCACTACTCTACCAGAGACACACAGTCTTCTGGTCAACTCAACTACTAGCGACACACAGTCTACTGGTCTTCAGGTTTTCACAATTATCAGTGACACGGAGTCCACTGACACTAAAATGGCACACAACCAATCAACTCTTCTCAAGACACATAGTCTTTTCTAAAGCACACAGCGTACCCGTTGATTTATCTTGGCACACAGCCTATCATAGAATTATTTATCTCCCCTCTCTTGTCAAATACCATTAATCCTTTTATTAAAATGGAAAAGATTTACATACTTCCTATCACTCTTGTGGAACACATACTTTTACTCTTGTTATACGGTACAAACAACACAAGAATCAAAAAATCTAATTCACTTTATACCAACAACTAAATTAGATAGCAACTAATTAAACACTTATATGACATTCATTTTTAACTTCAACAACATTAGGGGAAGCTTTTGATGCAAACAAAAGCTTCACAGGTAATGGATCAACCTTGCTCTTGATACCACATGCTGGATATTACTTCTCATATAACACAAATACAAACTCTTTATAACCTTATAACCTTACAATAAAACTTACAAATATACTTAACACTTTCTCTTACACTTACAATTCTCTTTTACTTGGTATACAAATGAAAACTAACTCACTTGATACACTAAGCTTCATCCCACACTTACGGTATATATAGCTCAAATATTACTGTTCCTATTGTGGCTTTCACACCAGTTATCTAATTAGTCAATTACACATATGTAAAATACATTTTTTATATAACTATAGCTTTGATGGCTTAAGACTAACTATTCATTTGGTGACTAAGCAAAAGTAGCCATTGACTACTTTAACACAACTCCTATATTTTGTCTCATTACACTCTGCATCATTCAATGTTAGCATATACACAACATGGACAAAAATTTACGACATATATGACTAAAAATTACATAAAATTCACGTAACAAGATCAAAGACAATCAATGAAAAGAAGGGACTCTAATCCGCCCTCAAAATTGGCACAAACAGAGATCTCTGTCATATTATTAACTTGTACTCCTATATCCTAAACAGTAGATATGTCAGGACAGACATCAATCTGCAGGAATTGTGGTTACAAGTGAAGTGTAAAGGTCCCTAGTTAAAACAAAAAGGTCTCCAAATATTTAAGAATTATGGTGAATCTAATCCATGACAAACTTGTTTGATATTCTGTAGATATTGTGTTCGGACTCTTTAATTGTAACCAAAGTACCTACGTGATACTGTCTCACATATAACACCAGAAGACACTGAGACACTGCAAGTAAAATTCCCTGAAACTAGTAAGGTCTAATTCTTGAATCCACTCTCGTAACATATCCTTGTCCTCGAGTGTGAGTATGAGTTGCGAACTTGGGAAGATCACTTCATCTGGCCACTCCAGATTCTCATAACAACCGTCAGCCGTAAGGCATGATTGGATGGCATAACTCCTAACTAAACAGTGAACAAACCGTACACAAGTCATCTCCCTTATAGTGAAGCTACCTGAAACATAAACCTCAGAGAATTCGGAGTTTGAGAATCTGAGTTAAGGTTAAAAAAAAGCGAACAATGTGATCATTCTCGGTGAGGAAAACAGAGCTAACAGTATTTTTTTTTCTTTTTCTTTCAAGGGAGTCATAATCATCAGTGATGCATATAGGCTCGGAAGTACCATAAGGTTAAAGTTCAACAGCTATTAAGACAACACTAAAGTATCTACAAATAGGACAACTGAATAGGGCAGTATACTGATAAGTGATCAACCATATCCTTCAATGAGTAATACACTTCACATACAATATGATAAATCATGTAAACTAAAGCTTCTAGAGTGTTGACTTTCGCGGACGGGAGTGCCGCAATCAACGGCTAATTAAACAGATATGAATCAGTATTAATTACTCAAGTCAGGAGAAGTTATGAAAGGCTGCATCAAAATTCTATACTTTGAACCTGACAAGCTTGAGTACAAGGAAAAGGACAAGCAATTTTTTTATAAAAACAGAGGAATATCAAACTTCGACTTGGGTTCATATGGATCTTGCTAATTAATTGGCTATAGTTAGGCTCAGTTCATGCATTATGATAGTGTTGGTGTTTTGAACCAGAGGTCTTATCTGAAGTCTGATCTACTCTGAGCTGATTGAGAAGTCCACATTGTAAGTAATCCAAATCTTGAGATTTCTTTTCACATGAGAAGATATGAGCGCTTCTCAAATTCATGTACATGCTAATCATTTATGATACATACAAGATGTACGCATATATATGTGATCACATGAGCACCTGCTCTGACAACTTAATCAAAATAGAATCATTAGAACACTAACCACCACAAGAGATTGGTATACTTTGGTGTATTTTTCTTCCATAATGTTGCAGAATGTATTAAGAAAGGTGAATCACACCGTAGTGCATAATTTAAGCAAAGAAACAGAGAAAGATTGTATAAAGTCAAGTCCTGAATCCGGAGAAACGGCCATATATTATAATCAGAACATGGCCAAGAACTAACGAGAAACGAAAAATTTTCAGGTGAAGAGTTTCTATTCATGTACAGGTTGGCTGATCAAAACTAATTGGCAAAAGATTCCGCAGACATACTAGTTGTGTCAATAATGCAAGGACACATGAAAGTACACAAGGTCCATTGCATGGCACAAATGCAAAATAATTTGGTCAACACAGAGCAGGAAAAGAAATGGAACTTAACAATCTCAGTTTATGCAAGTATTATTGGTTTTTATCACAATTTTACAAAATACAGCCTAAAACTTAGCCGAACGCAGGTAAATTTGCTTTCTGTTTCTTGTTAGTGGACAACATCCTAGTTGCAATATCTCAGATGCAAGTAGATAGATATCATGAAAACCTTCACACAGAAAACACAGCACAACAAAAGAGGCGGAGAAGAGAACAAGTTGTTTATAAAAGGGGTCACTCTTTTTAGTCTGAGGGGAAATCCTCTTGTATAAGCAGATAACCATATTCCAGTTTAATACATCAGCCTGATAGATTATATCATAAGCTTCACATGCGTTCTGTTGTGCATCAGTCCTATTTGCAAGTGACCAGAACTTCTGCAGGTTATTTTATTTCATTGTTCGGAATTTGAGGCCACACATGTGGGGTTACAGAGCTGCAGAGTCTACTTATCAGAGCCATGTGAACATTAATAAGGTGGGCACATTCATATAGCCTCGGAATCCCAAGCAGTTGGACGTGAAAAAAATACCAAGTTGGCAAATCTCATGCCCAACAGAGTTGGAAGTTGCATATGCCTATAAATACTCATCAACACTAGCAGCACTTCTCAAACTATAACATCTTTCTTCCTAGTAAAAACTCATATTCCACACTCATACCCCTATTCTCCAACAGAGAGGTCTAATTTACCTTCCAAGAATTCATAACACATATAACCATGGTTTTCAGGATGATCTCAACCACCAAACAAGCCTTAAAATTGCATAGCAAAACCCAAAGAGGAGTCCCAAAGGGGCATGTCGCAGTATATGTAGGAGATTATGACGAGGAAAAGAAGCGATATGTGGTGCCCTTATCTTGCTTGAGCAGCCCGGCATTCCAAAATCTTCTTAATCGCGCTGAAGAAGAATTCGGCTTCAATCACCCGATGGGTGGTCTTACCATCCCTTGTGACGAAGAAACCTTCATCCATGTTTGCCAAATCTCAAGTGAAGAACTTGTGGGATAATGCAAGATGAGTTGACTAATGGATTAATTCTCCACAATTTTGACAAGGATGAATTCTTCTTTTTTTTTGTTCATAGTTTTTAGGGGCTCTGGTTATGAGAACCAAGATTGCCTGTAAAAGTAGAGACTCAGTTTCACTCTTTTTAAGTGACTGGCTCATGTTCGGTATTTAGAGATTCATATTAGTGATATTCCCTCAAAATCAGTCTTCATAAATCTTTGTTTAATACTACAGCAACCATACCACTACTATCAATATAAGCCATTCTAGAGATAACCATCATATTCTTCAAGTAACACATCTCAAGTCAAAAGGGGCAGAACTAAACCTGAGAATCGCGATAAAAGATTAAGTACCTTTAAGGGCTTTGTCCGTATCTGGAGAAAACTAAATTACTTCATAGCAGGGTTAAGATATGCAGTCTCCGCAACAGAACAGATGATACTTGGGGTTGGATCTCTGCAATAATGTAAAAAAATGCTAGATTAAAAAAGTACATAATTTTACAAAAAGATAAGCCCTCTATCAGTCTTCCAACTTATCAAAAGAAATGGACAACAGTATCCCCTACATTCAACTAACTCCAGTGCAAAAAATTATCTAATGGAACGAAAGAGAACTATACATCAAAAGTCTCACAAGGTACTTGCACCAATAGATGTGTTTCGCTAAGTATGCAAAACTCTAGATTAAGCCACAAAGTTGTCAATGGTGTGTTTCGCAGAATTGCCATTCTTCCATAAGTTATTTGCATGTTGTAAACCTATTAATATGAAAGAATAAAGTTCACATATGCTCCAATCATATTCCTAGGGGCATGAGGGTTATGCATTGTCATTTTAGGCACATTTGTGAAAACATAAAAAATTAACCCCCATAAAAAATTGAGATGTTCAATTCATTTTAAGGAGTTCCCTAATACCTACATTTGTATTGATGATTGAACTCCGTATATATACAAGAAGTACTATCCTAAATAATTAAGATGCATATATTTTATACATGGATACAATATATTGGCTAAGATACAAATCTTGATAGATATACACCTAACTAACTAACATGATCTTGATGAGACATATTTCACAACACAAGTATGAACATGATAACTAGGAGATCGGGTGTTGACTAGAAGTGGTTCTATCATGCCCCTCCGAAATGGACGACCGATCAAAGACATTAAGAAGAAAATTAGCGGAAGAAGAGAGTGAAACCTTCAAGAATGTTTGGAATGCATGATTTTATTAAACTAAGTGCCGCATTATACATAGTGAGAGATGCAACAACCTAATAACACAGTGGCTTCATTCAAAAAAAAAAAAAAAGTAACCCAATTCACTTATTTATTCTACAGAATTTGTGGATATAGAGGTCCAAGTGGAAAAAAAATAGGTTTTCTCATATTGAGTAAGAAAATGAATCTTTTGGTCGGAGTTGCATCAACACATTGAACTTTGGGGGTCTTCATGGAAACAGCCTCTGTACTCATTAGGTAAGGCTGCGTATATCTAAATCTCACTAACCCCTGCAATAATGACATTGGCACTATGTTGTTATTTTTGATGGTGTTTGTTTGGTTGTGCATGGAAAATACTTCCTAATATCCTCGTGTATTAAAAACTTCAGGGAAAATCAAAATTGTTTGGTTGCACATGTACGAAATAAATTGCACAGGAAGTTGTACTTACCTCAGAGGGCCTACATAAGCAACTTCCCACAACATGGGGATGTTTTTGTCAACCAAACAATCTTAATTTTTATATTTCAAGGGAAATTGTACCCCCCATAGATTTTTAGGGCAACTAAACAACCAATAAGTGAGAAATTAACACCATGTGAAGACTAGCTAATTACTACTTTCCAAGCACAACAAAAGCTTCATTCTCGAAACCTGCATTTTTTTTTATAATTCCAACTGATAAAAGTGAAGGGAAAACTTTGGTACAATAAAAAAGGGAGCCTAGACGATTCTGGACTTACAGTTAACCAGAATTTAAGGAAATCAGTCGGAAACATAAATCATGCAGGAAGTTTTTCCTAAAATTTAGAAGCTCAAATACAGGGTAACTGGCCAGAAACAATCCAAACCAAGTTTCAGAAGGGACTACAAAACCCAGTAGAACCCTCAATTCAAAAACCCTTCTTGTCAACAGATGACTCCATCAGCAGCCATTCATAGAATCATAGCAAGAAAGAGACTACACAGACAAACCAAGAGAAAGCTTTATGTTTTAATCGATTCAATGATCACGACTCCAAACAACAGGCTCGCCCACTGATATCTGATAGTAAGAGATAGATACAGACCCACTAAGCTTGAGAAAGACATGTGAGCCACAGTTAGGTGGGTCCTCTTTCAAAATCCTATAAATAGGAAGCTTAACGAAAGATTGCGAAGAGCATCTAAAGACAAAACTTCTGTGTCTACCAAACCCCTTCAAACTCTCCATTTCTATACTCACTATATTCCCGTCCTATTCTCTAACTCATACACATTTGTCCATCCATAATGATGGGTATGAGATTACATTCTATGATTTCTAATGCTAAGCAACTTTTGAAACTGCCATCATTTCATACCAACAATCAGCAAGGAGTTCCAAAAGGACATTTTACCATTTATGTGGGAGACACTGAAAAGAAGAGATACGTGGTGCCACTTTCTTACCTGAGCCAACCTGCGTTTCAGGAGCTGCTTAAACGTGCTGAAGAAGAGTTCGGCTACGATCATCCAATGGGAGGTCTAACAATTCCTTGCAAAGAAGAAACTTTCATGGACATCACCTGTCAATTCAGTTCGTCGTGAGTGGTAGTATAGCAAATAAAGGCCATGCCCTTGTACAATTTTGACATGAGCATTTTTGATCCTTTTTTTGGTTGGGTTTGATTCTCTAGAGTTAATTTAAAGGACTTACTACAACCACTGTATATATAGTTATTTTGAACGTCATCAGTGGAGCATTTGTAATTCTGCCAGTGTTTCATTAAAAAAAAAATCATCTTCCTCTCATTTCAAACATAACCAGGGCAGTATCAAGAGGCAAGAGAACGCACTTAGCACCTCTGATCAAAGAAAAAAGAAGCAGTATTATTGCCAAGTTTCCAAGAGAGTTTTGACCCCAATCATCCATAAATCTAACAGAACAGTTATCGGACAATCCAAAATATATCTTTTTGAATAGTAACATGAACTTGCTCTTGACACAAACTCCCGCGTAGAGCTTTAAAATCTAAATTTTTCAGAAAATATAATCAAATTCTCCCTTTGCCAAAACTTCCATAGCATTGCATGCTATTTTAGGAAAGTGTAAGTAAGAGTCCACTTTCGTTAGACAAGAGTTTTTTTGGTGTACGAAAAGATGAAATGCATGATTCTGGCGGCTATTATCTAAACATGACCTTTCTAGAAGTGACTACTTGAGCTTCTGAGCGCTAAGATTCTCAGAAGCATTGCTCAGATAAAATAAAAAAGCAAGTGACCATCTAGTGAGGCTACAAGAGCCTTTTCAAATACCGAGATTGGTGAAAGTGAAAAAGCTTAACTGCAACTCATTTTCAGTTTTGATAAATGCAGCTGAATTGCAGTCTCTCTGCAAATAATTTGACACATTTCTAGGAGAAGTCACATGCATATATAATACAGTATATATACAAATTTATGGGGGAGAGTGACAAGGGGGCACTTATCATTGATGACATGAACGAAAAAACATATGGCTCCTATGATTAAAAACACGGCAACTCCCCCACATCAACCTTTTCTCTATAAACTTTCTAAAATTCCAGATGATCCATAGCTCCAAACATGCAGCAATATGTTGATAATTAGAATGGTCACTGTAAAATATTTACAAACGGCTATATCCATTAACTCATTCTATGATTCAAGTAAATAAATGTAGGAGAATAGGATTAGCTAGCAGGTCATATTATTGGCAGTCACTGACATGATAACATGCTAACAAATATGGGATTGCCCCATTTGTATGCAAATAACAATGGGCTTTACCAAAAAATAGTCATATAAGCGTACAACTTGACCTCATTGATATCATATTCTAGTTGCGAACATGACGTTATTTCCATGTGCTGTGGCAGAGCTCTTAAAAATAGCCAATAATGTGGAGGACGTCAAAAGCTATAGTTTGCATGTCTAAATATCTATCCCATGCAAAATGATCGACTCATACGTCACACGGTACGATAACTTCGACCTCTAGAGGATTCAGGTTTTTCAGAGCTCTATATAAATGTGCGACTGCTAGGTGCATACCATAAGATTTACTAGTCCTAGACCTTAAATCTAAATACCTGCTTTTCTCTTCTTATAATCTCCCTTTTCACTACTTTCCACGGGGCATGGGTTATCATTCAGAAGGAATTGTCAAGTGTGCTAGGCAAATCATCAGAAGGGGGTCCATATATCCTCAAAGGCAACAAATTTTACGTCAAGAGCAGACTGCATTGCCAGTAACTAAAGGCCATTTTGCCATCTATGTAGGAGAGGAAGGGAGGCAGCGCTTTGTGGTTCCAGTATCATATTTGAAGCACCCTCTTTTTCAAGAACTCCTGAAGGAAGCTGAAGAAGAGTTTGGTTATGACCATGGGATGGGAAGACTGACAGTTCCCTGCACTGAATTTCATTTCATCAATCTCATATCCCGAATAAATGACTCATGATTAGACATTTTCACTTCTTAGTTTGAGTATTTTTTTTTTATTTTCTACTTATGGTTGTAAAGATGAAAGTTACCCTTTCAGCCTTTTTTACTAATTAGATTTTGTAGCTAACAGATAAGACTGTACAAATTAGGTTTGAAATATATGAAAATTAATTACTATCTTATTTGGTTATATTATGTTCAATCAGAAATGAATAAGAGAAACCATAGAATCAAACACTCAGCACTTATAAGACTGCTTCTGAGTATCATATTTTCGGATTGTTAAATTCAACTTCGAAATTGTACACTAAAAACACTTCTACTCCGCCAACTGCTCCCTTTTATTACAGACACTAAGCTAAGTGAAGTTAAAAGCATTACCTAGCAAGCAAGCCCATAATAACCTTTATGCTGTTGATAGGATGGGTCATTCTAAAAAAATGGGAACTTTGCTAAGCTATCAAACCTGCACATATGAACTACGGCAATCAACTTGATTTAAAAACACTAACTTTGCTTCCAACTGTGGACCATTGAGCTCCCTAATAAACAAGCCTGTTTCGCACGTTAAAGCTTTCATATCCCTCCTATGTCTAAAGCAAATATGGGTAATATCTGGCTACCTTCTCTAAACGCAAAATGAAAGCGAAGTCTCAAACCACAATATCTTCTTACCAAAAATTAAAAAAAATAACGCCAACAAGCTACATTGCATTTTATGTAGGAGATAGAAGAATGAAAAGATAAGTGAACTTACTCGCTTACTTCGCATTTCACAGACTGTAAAAAAATTTGGATGATCTCCAATTGCCTGTTCGAAAGAAGCACTTTTTAATTTTACTAGTCACTTGCATGTTCCTTGAGACAGAGAACATAGGCAACCAAATATGGCAGATTCTAATCACACCTAATTTTCATTCTTGTTGTCAAAATTGCAACCAAAAAATAAAGATGCAATAGAACTATAGTCAAGAGTACATAACTTTTAACCTATGCCTGGAAGGCCTTGTCTTGAACAAAAAAAACCTATTTTTGATTTACTTGACTAATGCTGTACGCTAAATGACTGTTCTTTTCCCTTCTCTTTACGATAAATATGAGTAAAGGTGGAACTTAATGGCAATCAAGTCCAAGCCATCAGCCATGCAAATGTTATAGGATACTTAAGAGGCTTACAGGATTGTTAAGCCATTCAAATTTAAGGTAAAAGGGTATAGATGGTAAGAAGGAAGGGGCATATGACAAGTGGCAAGTAACATCTTACAAAGTCCACTAAGAATAATCACAAATGGAGACCTATGGTATCCAACTTCTTTCAAGAAGCATTCTTGAGGCATAAGATACTGGCACATGGAAGAAAGCAGAAACTCATCATTGACGATAAAAGCTAGGCTCCATTCTTCAACCTAAGAGATTTGGAGTCACTAATTGTACATTAGATGAAGAATTATTGATCTCATAAGCACCTGCCCTGACAAAATTAGTTAGAGAAGTAAAATGCCAGAGGGTCTCCCACCCTTGCCTTGATTAGGTAATTGCATAATGAGAAGGGGGAAGAGTCAATATAGTATTAAACTTCTATGCTTTTGGCCACAGAAACTGGCAGGAAAGCTGCTAAAAACAATACCCATATCCCGAGATAGATTATATCCTAACCGCTCCATGATTAGTTGATTACTGACATCTCTAACATGACCAACTATCACAGCGTTTCCACCAAAGAGTGAAGAAACAGTTGTGGTCTGTTATTTATGTCCAGGCTGGATCACTAATGATTCAAGGCCGTGGTACGTTTATATCATTAGAGGTTTTCACATTGCAACCACTTCAATATCATAATTTTCTGACCAGATTATCTATTATAACCTCAAAGGTCAAAGAAAATAGAGAAAACGGTCAGGCCTGTGCCAAACCAAAAGTTCACAACTCCTATGTGATTTTACTCACCTCTATCTTGGATCAGTGCCTATATCAGCCATTCAGCCCCCTACCACTCTCAATTGCTGCCGCCAACAACCTTCCCAATTTTCATCAATAAGAGCTAGGGTTTTTGGGAAAAAAAAAAATTACAAAATTCTCCCCGCTAAAGTTACGCACATAGGCCGCACGATGCTCGCCACTAGCCGAAGGTTGTTTGTTGCCCGACGACAATGTTGTCTCCAAGAACGTTGGATAATTTCTACTCAAGTCTGCCTTTGTAAAAGACCAATTTAAGTAAAATGTTTGGCATTATCTAGTAACCTTAAAAGTTAGTCGAAATCGACAGCATCAATAGGTCTAGTTATATGTGACTCCGCATATTCCAAGTATCTAGTAAAAAAAAAAAAAGAATCACGGTAAAGCAAACTACAAGACATACATACTCCAGCTTGACAATTGGACCACTGATCAATTCCCTGGAATATCATCGAAGTCGCTTGCCAATCTAGTTTTAGAACATTGATATATTCATATCACATGCGAGCACACAGACTATCTGAATACGCTAGTTTCACTTTTGATTGTTCAGATATAATTTATTTTTCATCTTTAAAAAATAGCAGGAGGACCAAGGTACATATAAAGGCAATAAAAGTACAAAAAGCGCTCACCACACCATGTGCATTACTGAAGAGGTGAGTCACATCCTTCAGAATCCAAATGGCTACACATTTTTGACTTATAGGGCTTCAGAATCCTTCAGTGGTGATTTTTTTTTTTTTTTCCCTATTCCTCTAGATGCCCTCCCCCTCCAAAAACAAAGCCCACATATCTATAAATGGCCTCTACAATTCCTGCATTGAACTAATGTCTAATGTTACTAATGTACATCCAGATGAATAACAATAACGCCAACCGAGTAAAATTTTCATAAAAATCGTGACTTTCCACTGAGTTTAGAGTGTAAGGATTAAACAAAAAATAAGCCTTCCAAGTTTGCATAAATTATTTTTCCGTTGTTTAAACTCCTTGGTTTATTCTTGGGTGAGGTCAGTCTCAAATAATCCTGTAAAGATGAAGTGGATTGGACAATCATTATAAGAATGTCGGAGTTTATTCTGTTTAAGTCAGCTATTAACAATATATATCCTGTTTGTAAGATTAATTATAAAGGTAGAAAAAGATTACTAAAGTCAAACTTACACTCCGAAAATTCAAACTCGTATCATAATACATCCTTAGCCTACATTCATTAACTTACATGCCTTGTGTTTAAAGATCATCTTAACAATATGATCAATGAAAATTTCTACACATAAACAAGCAAGCCATACTTGCACTATTCAAGATCAACATTTGCACTTTTAGATAAGCAAGCCATGTCAGTGGCAAAATTTAGAACGCGTTGTTTAGCAAATTACACAATACCAGATTCTCCAGAGAAGTGAGCTTTTTACATACGAAAAATTATTATGCAAGCAGTGACCCTGCAGATCAATATCTTCCCTACTACAATAAATCTTGCCTAGTTGGAAAGACTCGTATTCTGGCTACTCGGGTCACCCTACAGATGGGGCCAACCATAAGCAGGAATGAAAGGCTGATAATAACTTCAAGTGGGTCTCTTACACACTACATCTTATCCAGGCAATACTACCATTAATAGGATTTAGCCAGGAAACAAGATTTTACAGGCTTGAACTTTTCTGGATGCTTGGATGATGACTTGACCAGGCTATTTGTGGAGCAACTAAACCACAGGCTAGCCCACAGAGAGCGTGAAAGAGGACGACTAGTGATATATCAACAAAGCCATGTGAGCCTTGAGAAGGTGGGTCCTTCCGTATTATTCAAATGCCTAAACTAGTACAGAACTGTACAGCAATTATAGAAACCCAATAGTTATAAATAGGACAGTAGCCTAACCAAAAAATAATGAAACTCACAATCAAAGCCTCTATCAACAGAAAAATACTCAATCCTAACTCCTTTATAAAGCTATCTCACTTTTTCTTCTCTCGAGTCAGTTCTGTAAAAATGATGAGTACAAGGTTTCCTTCTCTCGTCTCTAATGCGAGACAAATCCTCAAATTACATTCACTGCCTGCCAAGAATCAGAAAGGTGTTCCGAAAGGGCATGTTGCAGTTTATGTAGGAGAAAGTGAAATGAAGAGATATGTGGTTCCACTTACTTATCTGAGCCATCCGTCCTTCCAAGACTTGCTGAGACATGCTGAAGAAGAGTTCGGTTACACTCATCCTATGGGCGGCCTGACAATTCCGTGCAAAGAAGAAGCATTCATCAAAATCACAAGGCAATTGACTTCCCAATGAAACACAAAGAATAAACCAAAGGACAATCCTCTGTCCTGCAATTTTGACCACAACAACAAAAAGAAAAAAAACAGAGGCATGTGCATAGCTTCTCTAGGTATCCTCTGTAGCAAAAGGAATCAGTGTACATAGAACATTTCCCCATGTAGGTGTAAGCATTAGAGAATTATGATTCTGTAAAAGAATACTAATTTACTACATCCAGTTTATATTTACATTATTTAGCTCTACACATACCATAGTATGCCATTGATTTCTAAAGTTTGCAACTTCATAATAATTCGTAAAATTCAACGGGGGCTAGTCAAAATTGTATTTCTTAATGCATATCAGAAGAGATTAAAATTGATTTACATAAAATGTTATCATCATAATGAGTAGCAAGAAGAGAAAGGCATATGAATAAGAGTATTTAATAATCTTCTCGTAATAATTTGGTAATCAATCTTTTCATCTTGTAACAAGTCGAAATAGTGTCCATTGATACAACCAAGAAGCACCCTGTTGAGTCATATAAAGTTATCAGGTACACTTAAGCTCAACTATTGGGCTGAAAATCAGAAGGAAACTGACAAGAGAAGCTATAAATCTGGCATTGGAAGGTATTTAAATCACCAACAGCTGGTAGCCGATTCTCATGGGCAATTCTCAAGTTTGGGCAGAGAATAAGCTTCTGGTTATAATCACTAATTAAGATCCACAGATTTTCCCCTACATAGTAAGCCTACACTTCCCACCAAGGTTGCAACATGATAATGTCACCTCAATTTCGAAAGCACTTACCCCTATTATATGGCATGTGATCTCTCATAAGGCTTATGCTCTGCCTTTTCTCTTCTCATGCATTTCTTACAAAGAGTCAAACAGAACAGCCTCTTTTTACTTATCAAGGTAAAAATATATGTATCTGGTATCCCCTTACTAGAAGAATTTTGCATAGAAGTAGCAAAAATTTGTTAAAATACTATCCATAATGGTAGGATAACATGCGATAGTATCCATGAGATCATTTCTATAAGACTTCAGAGATGAACTCTCTCAACGTGCTACCTTGTTACTTTTACTTAGACTAGCCAACACAATCAGAAGACAAAAAAGTCATGAATGACTTAGGAAATCTGACAACTCAACTCGTGAATTTTCAATTTGGTGATGAAGAAACAAACTCAAATCTTCTAGTCAAAATTTTTTTGGCAAAGGTCAAAGTGACATCACCATGTTGTATACAAATTTGTCATGTGCGATCTCCCAACTGCATCATAATTTCTCCTCATAAGTTGTTACAGTCTAACATCACATATACTTTGCATGAAAGAAAGGCAGCAAAAGACAAAACTAGCAACACAATCATGACCAGCTCTTTAAGCGAAAATAAGGGAATTTGAAAGAGTGGAAAAAAGTGAGAAGGAACATAATAACTAGGCACAAATTATCAAGTTAGACAGTCTAATCACCAGAGACCTGATGACTGATGTAACTAGGAAACTAGTGTCGAGTTACATGTGACCCAATATATGTGCCGCACAAACTCTAAGATCCCTTGCAACATAGCAAAAACACACACATACACCGAAAATTTATTTTGAAGACAATGTCAGTATGTGAAAAAAACTTTCTCAAGTTCGATACATGGTTAGACATTGATCTTAACAGAACAAGAATTCAGGTCGCACTATCAATTCATAAAAAGTTTTTACAGAACAGGATTCTCATGCAAGACAGCCACTAATTTTTGCATGCCTGTTTCAGTACAAGGTCTAAACCTAACAAACGTATAAGACCTTCCCAAATTTAAGTCCTTGCAAGTCCAAATTACAAAATAATATTTATACCAAAAGGGTTTTCATAGCACAGCATCTCTAAATGCACATGGTTATATGTCTCACAAATAATGGGAAAGCCTTACAAGAATGTTACTCACCTTAAACAAAAATAATTCATGAACTTCCCCGGCACATGCAGGGCCCTAAAGTATTGAACAGGTCGCCAAAGATAGCCATGTGATAGTTGGAGGTGATGTCATATCCTTAAAATTCCAAGCTGCCAAACTTCTGGCTGATTCACATGACTCTGTAATGTGAAAGCATTTTTATGTTTCAATCTTCCCTATATAAATACCACTCATCAGACTCAACCTCTCAAAAACACAAGAACTTCCTCGCAAGTAACAAAAAGCGACCCCTGTAAACTAAAATTCTTTTCTCTACAATACGCAGACCTTCCGGTACACTAAATATCCTCACAGCCATGGTTTTCCAATTCCAATCTATGATCCCAAACACCAAACAAATTCTAAAAATGATTAACAAAAACCGAAACGGAGTGCCAAAAGGTCACCTTGTAATATATGTCGGAGACTATGCTCAGGGAAAGAAGCGGTATGTAGTGCCCTTATCGTGCTTGAGCCACCCTGCATTTCAAGACCTGCTTAGTCTTGCGGAAGAAGAGTTTGGCTTTCATCACCCCACAGGTGGCCTCAACATTCCCTGCGATGAAGAAACATTCGTACATGTCATGAACTGCAGATTTATTTCCTCATTGACATAGTCAAGGATCAAACAACATGAAAAGTAGGCAGATTTTTCATCTAACTCTTTCTGTGAAAAGGCAATTCTTTCTTAGCAGATTGCCCTTGTATATATGTATACTGATAGTAAAACATCGAATAAAATCAGCTATTTGTGCAACATTCTGTCTCTCCCCCTTTCCTTTCTCAATGATGATCTTTACTGTTGGCAAACTACATACAAGTGTCAACTTCTTTCCCTAAAATTGCCCTACCTGAAAACACGACTAGCATTTCTAACCAAATTAGGCACTGAAACATCCCATCCCTGAGGCCAGAGATCAAAATGTTACGCTTAAGCTAACAACATAGGACAATCAGGTATACAATCAAAATCATTCATCGGTTGGATCGCAATTACAAATTAACTTACTTGCAACAAGATTATAGTTTTGACATCAAAAAAGCTTGTATGATGAGATAAAAAGCATCATAATCAGGAGAACCTAGGCCCAGCTCATTGGTAAGCTGAGTGGCCTCCCTGAGATACAGCCCAGGTTCGATTTCTCATTTACCACAGGAAAAACAAATAGCATGCATATCATACACTGCTAGGTTCTAGAATTGCTCTATGTCCACATATATCGAGCGAAAAATATCCTGACAGTATCAGTTTAAAAAGTTAAAGCTTTTCCCTATATCCAAGCTGATACAGGGACATGTAATTGCAAAAATCCAAGTGTACTGAACATAGGTGACATAGCAGTACTCTAATTGCTAATTATAGATATCTAAGGGTCTTAGGTTAATGATTAAGCACAAGATCAATTTGACAATAACTGAAATCAATCTCTTTATGATATATTTTCAAAACTATAGGTCTACAATTTATATACCTAGGCACTTCAATAATTGGGTGGTAAGGAGAAGCAATCGCAATGTATAAAGAACCCATATTCTTCATCGTTTCCTCCACAAAAGCTACACATGAATCTGCTTGTCAGAGTCAAGCCCACATGTGAGTTGTGGGGAAGTCCCACATTGATGAATTAGAGGTGAGGAGACTATCATACAAGGCCAGTGGGCTACTCCACCTATTGCCAATTGGTTTTAGGTTGGAACCTCGTTAGACTTGTATGCTAGTCTACCTCTCCTCTCTGAACGGGCATGTGTAGGCCCATTGACGAATTTGACACTGCTTATTTCCCTTTTCCCATTTTAATCAGCTAAGGATTGTCTGGTGTTCCTCATGGACAGTAATTTTCTACCTCGTTGTTAGTTGCATTCCTCTAAGAGCACAATGACAGAAAAAACCAGGAATTCTAGCATGCCAGAGTTAGAGATACTCTAACTTACTCTGACTCATGATCCTTACTTTTTATTTCTAAAGAAGCAACTTAATTGTAGGCAGTGACAGAATTAGAGATATCTCCAACTTACCCTTAAGAAGCAGAAAACAGGATTCTTAATAGATAATCATAAGAAATGTAGCAATGACCTGACACTCACTTCTGCACTAGGCTTTCCACAGGACTACAAAGAAAAGTCCATTAGGTGGTGGAAGGAGATGGTGTCCTTCTGAAAATCGGAAGTCAAGGTCAAATAATAATTAGAATCATTGTTTTGTACTGTAGGTATGAAGTGTGAATCTAAGCTTGAAATGTGTTATATATCCAACAATTTTCCACAAGCAATAATCGACTTTAACTCCATTCTTCAACTTTCAAACCTCAAAGATTTGCAGTTTCTGACCATTAACGATACTAAATGATTGACATCCAATGATCACCTCCTCTAACAATATTCGCCAGAGAATTAGCCGCGTATTTTAGGTATAGTATAACTTGCAAAGTTGTAAGGTATATCTCAAATATATAAATTATTGTGGCACAGAAACTCGTAATAGAGTCACTAAAAAAAGATTCTAGCTACTCCATGATTACTGACAAGTGACAACCAGAACACGGCCAATATCAACAGCCAAGTCTTATATTAAATACTGAGCGAATCATATAGTAACTGAAAGTTCAGAAATAAATGAAAAGAATACATCAATCTTGTAATTCCAAGATTTTGGCATGGAAACTAGTACGAAAGGTGCTAAAAACAATACCATATCTTGAGAAGCAGCTATAATTTAGCAACTCAATAATGACTGATTTTTATAGTGAGCACCGTTCAAACGATATGCACAGTACTGATAGATAAATTACGATTTACATCCAGACTGGTTCATTCATGTGAGATGAAGACTTAGTAATGCAAATAATGCAAGGATGTGAACTAGATGTTATCATTCATTATTAGCAAATTATTGCCTTGATGACTTGCAGGAAACTAATACTAAAATAAAGCAGATCACAACGAAGAGGAGAAAAAGTCAGTAAGGGAACAATTTTCAAAGGTTCAGGCAATTTAGTTGATTAGTATCCATGCATATCAAGTTGTACGATGAGACTAGCGGAAGTTTTCAAATGTACGGAAATTTCGTTTCCGAGTGATAGGCAAGGTATGATTGGCAAGCTAAAATACAGGAGCTGTGAGTAGAGCCATGTGAGCATTGACAGAACAAAGTGGGTCATATTCCTAAAATACTCAATGAGTAAGAACATAGAGCATGAAAATAATCCATCTCCGTTTCTCTATAAAACCAAAGAATGAGGCTAAACCTTTCAACACAAACACCTCCTCCCAACTTCAAAGTATTAAAAGCACATTCTTCAGAGAACTTTAAAGACCACCCCAGTTAGTACACTTCTCTTTTACAAATTCTAACATCATGGTCTTCCGGTTGCCTTCTATGATCTCAAACACCAAACAAGTACTGAAATCGCATAATAAAACCAAAGGGGTTCCAAAGGGTCACCTTGCAGTTTATGTAGGAGACTATAACATGGAGAAGAGGCGCTACGTAGTGCCAATTTCTTGGTTGACCAATCCTGCATTTCAAGACCTACTTAACCTTTCTGAGGAAGAGTTTGGCTTTGATCATCCTGCCGGTGGTCTTACCATTCCCTGCAATGAAGAAACATTCATACATGTCATAAACTATAGACTTGGAGATTAAGGATCCAAGAATGAAGGCCATCACATTCCTTTTTCTAGTATCTTAACATTGGTCCATACAGTCGGATCACCATTGTGTATATATACATGACTCATTTACATTATTTTATTCAAAATGGACTGATTAACAGTAGTTGCCAATTAAGTGGGATCAGAAATGTCCAATACTTTCAATTATATTTTCTTAACAGTGAGCTTTAGTATTACGAGCAAGAGCCACCAATATCAACTTCACTTTTCTTTTTATCTTATATCAGAAGGGAAACACAAGCATGAGTTTAATAAAAAAAGGAACTCAACTTCTGAAGTAGAAAACTCAGAATCTTTATCAATGTGAGAAATTATGGCAACCTTAACAAACAAGGGATCCACTGATTAATAATTTTGATATAAAATACTGTAATGTTTCAGATAGCGGAAGGTTATGGTCAAGTGCTGAACATCACATACATTCAGAAGCCCAGAGTAATTTTCCTAACTTGATACATCCCAGATTCAAAAGGATATAACTTTTGCCAGTCTCAAACTCATGAACAGAGGAAAACGAAAAACAAAAGGAGAAAATAAGGGCTGTGAGCTATCCAATGTCTGCTGCATACTGTGACAGTACCAATGTCTAATATCCTTTTAATATCACAACTTCTACATTCCCTACACATTAAGCAAATTGATAATTTTATGAAAGGTATAAGATTTTCATTGAAGAACTTCAAGCACATTTCAGTAGGCTGCAGAGTATGAAACTGCTTTGCTATCCAGCATCTATTGTCAGTCAAATTCTTCCAGTTTACAAGATAAATCATGAAGGGTTTTACGTTTTACTAATAAATTGAAGTCTAAATATTACAGTCCTCTGTTAAGTAACAATAAGATAACTTTGCCATAAATACCAAGCTAGGATGTCAAGAGCTTAAGGCCCTACTAAGCATAAACATTGATTCAAGGTTTATAATTGCTTGTTTTGTCAAGTCAGTCCATTCCAATAGATACTAATTGGAAGATAACAGGCTTTGGCAAAGGAGGCCACCCTTGCCAAAATTAAAGAAAGTTTATTGCAGAGGATTGCAGATAAGAGCTAAATAGTGCTTCACATGGGTCTGTTGCACACTAGCAGCATCCAACTTCGACCAATGAACAAGATTTCACAAACATGAAGTCATCTGAATCCTTTTGGGTCCCAATTTGTAGAGGACGTTTCAAGAAAATTCTTCAAGCAACTAAACTACAGGCAATACCACATAAAGAAGGGGAAAAATATACAGAAGAAGGATGATGTAAGCATAATACAGCCATGTGAGCCTAAACAAAGTGGGTCCTTCTTAAAATATCATAATACTACCTAACTTCTGCCGGACATCACAGCAGATTAGTGAAACCAACTCATATATATATATATATATA
>CAAKMY010022804.1:0-10197 GCA_901111285.1 Corrigiola litoralis | reverse complement strand
TACCATTGGAGATGCTCTAATAGCCTCCTATGGTGGTTAAGTTCAATACAAGTCAATATTAATAATGCTTTTTCTAGAATTACCCTTATTATTTATTTTTGATTCTAGTTTGTTATTCTTATTTTTTTACACTCTCTCTCTCTCATCTTGGCAAAGAGAGAAAAAGGGAGGCAATTTTGTGTTGAAATAGACCCGTTAGAGAAATATAGACTTGGTTCCCCCCTCTCTCTCTCTCTCTCTTATTTATTGCTACTTTAATAAAAAAAACAACCTAGTCAAACAAGGTACGTGAAAATCAATAAAGACCCCTTACTCTCGTAGCTTTGCCAATTGGGGCCACAGTAGACCAAGTCTAAAAATTGTTCAGTTATGTAATTATAATTTTCTATTGGCAATAGGGAAATGCATATATTACAAAAAAGTGAGAGGATTCAATTGTTTTTGTTACATTAGAGCAACAAATGTTGCGGAGGAGGAGATATAAGGATTTAAACTTAAAACATTTCCCAAATAGGTCGAGTCCCAACCATTGGGCCAACTTTAATCCTCAGAGGATTCACATTTTTACATAATGCTCTCAGCAATTCTATAACTATCATTCCGCCAAGAAAACATTGACTAGATTTTATTTAATGTTATCTCATCTTGTTTTACTAAATATTTTCTTTTTTTAATGGAATTTTCTTATTGTTCTTTTGTTTGTAGAATTTTTCCGAAATCATAAATAAGTAATTTTTTTTGTTGAACTTCCCTTGTTAATTCAAATCTTTTGTTTTGTAATTTTTTTTTATAATAAACAACAATAAGATGTAGAGAAGTCATCTGTTTTTTGAATTATTTACACTATTACAAAGTTACAGTTTACATCTCACGTGTTCAAAAATTCCACGAACTAAAACTTTATGATTTTAGATAGACAAAGTTACCATGTTACTTTTTAATCTAACAAAGGCGAAAATGTAGTGATTAAATTGCTTTTTCTTTGTATAGATATAATTACCATAACATTGATCTTAGAATGTCACCAAACTAGGTACTTATAATCAGTTTTCAATGTCTTAGCTAGTTCATATTGATATAACTTTAGTTCTAAACAAATTGTATACTCTAATAATATCTATTTTTTTTATGTTGGATTTTTTTTTTGTATAGAGATAACTAAGATAACTTTTATATTAGAATTAAAGGGTCAAATAAAATAGTAAGAGCTTTTTTTTTAACAAAAAAAGTAAAAGACTCAATTCAGAATCGTGTGACCATTGACCAATAACAGAAGCAAAGGTGTGACAAAACTAGGTGCTTATAAATATAGAGTTCAAATGTTCAATGCTTTGACTTTAAACGGACGAATAGCAAATAGGGCAATACAAATTTCCCAGCGTATACAATGTTCATTTTATTGTTTTAATTAATAATTTTCTATTGCCAATGGGCAATACAATTATTACAAAGAGAGTGAGAGGATTCGAACTTGCGACATATATAATGTTCCCAGCATTTCAATATCTATCATTAGCCAAGCAAACATTGACTAGCATATATAATGCTCCCAGCATTTCGATGTTATACAGAAAACGAGTGGAATTAATGTCGCATACTTCGTTGATCATGTATATATAGAATATGCAGGAGAAGAAAAGAGGAAGAAGAAGAGGGAGTATAGAGAGTAATCATGGGTAACTGCTATTTTTCAGCTCAACCAACTCCTGCTACTGTGGGAAACGTTAGTTCAGGTAATTACTCAAAGTATCAAATACTCTTTACCTTGTTTACGTATGATTCTTGGTGGGTTTGTAGTATTCTTATGATTAACGCAATAACGCAGTGATAAGTTTTGTTGCTGAAATTTGCTTCCTCTGTTTCTTCTGCTTCTCTGTTCTTTATGCTTGGAGTATATGCTAAGACTGGTTTATGTTGGTAAGAGCTTGTTTGGTTTTATGGTTTGTTAAATTTGATAAGGTTTTGAAATTGAACACAAACAGGCATATCTCAGTCATTTGGAAACACATCAATAGCAAGGACTACCGATATTTTGCCCACTCCGAATTTAAGAGAGTACACCTTTGAAGAACTTAAGACTGCCACAAGAAACTTCGAGGCTGATACATTACTGGGTGAGGGAAGATATGGTAAAACCTACAAAGGCTTGCTTGATTACAAGCAAACTTCAAAGAGTGATAGTGCTTAGGTTGTTGCCATCAAGAAGTTGTATCCCGGGAACTTTCGAGGACTTGAAGAATGGCAGGTAAATGATGTTGTTCATTTAGTGCTTGTTTTGATCATTTTGTTAGTATCGCAACAACTTTTGGTAGCGATAAATCGAAATTGAGGTAACTCTAATCAAACCTATGCGCAAAATTCGGCAATTAATTTCTTATTTAGGTGCCTTAGGTCATGGATCCTTATTAGGAAAAGAATTGTTGTCAAGCGCTTACATTTGATTAGTGATATAATCAAGCATACCTCAGATTTTCCCAGCTAGTTGTGAAACTGGAGAAAAATTGTGTCTACCTAAGTGGAAAAAAAGAGGTCAACACTTATATACTCCTAGAGTCCTAGTATATAGTGGTATATTAAGTTTAGAAGAATGTACCAAACAAAAAATATTGAGTTTATAAGTTTACTAAGTCTCCAAGAATTCAAAGACTCTGGTACAACGCATGGATTCCCTTATACACCTGTAAAGGAAGCAACAAAGAGGTCTAGAATGTTAGACCAGGGAACAAATGCATAGTCTAATGTCACTCTAAGGCGAGTAGATATGCTATATTGCTATCTCATTAGGTAGAACGGTAGAACCGTAGAAGTCATTGTTATGTTACACAAATAATGTGGCACCTTATGAGAAGAAATCTAGAATATATCAAAGTTAGGACTTAGGGGTGAATTACTGGAAATTGGAACTTGACGGTAGTCTTGATCTTATATTGCAGCTTGCAGTTGGGGGTTGTTTACTAATTCATTCTAGAGTTCTTAGAATGCGCCACCTTTTAGAGTATAAAATGCTCATAACATGTGTTTTAGCCCCAGTTATACACGCTAATTTCATTGTTTAATCATATGGTGCAGTCAGAAGTAAATATCTTAGGAAGGCTTTCTCATCCTAATTTGGTAAAAATGCTTGGATATTGTCGGGAAGACAAAGGGATGTTGCTTGTATATGAATTTATGCAAAACGGAAGCTTGGAAAACCATCTTTTTGAAAGTAAGTATTTGTCAAGAATAGTTCTGAGTAGATTTTCATCTAAAATAATTATAATAAGGTTATTGAGGTTCATGTGTTTATCATATATTCATATCCAGGGGGTTCTTCCATCCAACCACTACCGTGGGTATTGCGTCTTAAAATTGCCATTGGAGTTGCTCGTGGACTGGCCTTCCTACAGTCTTCTGATGATCGGGTAATCCATCGAGATATTAAAGCTGCCAACATATTCCTAGATGCTGTAAGTTCAGACTAAACTCCTAACATTTTAGTTGTTTGTATTGAGACAGATAATGTATTAATGGTCATGAAAAAAATTATTCTAATTTTGGAAATTTTCTCTTTCAGTCTTGTGATGCGAAGATATTATACTTTGGCTTAGCAAAAGTAGGTCCTTCTGCTGATCAATTCCTTAGAAAAATAGTGGACACAGATTCTCATGTTGCGCCAGAGTATATTGCAGCAGGTGTTTTTTTGACAAGCGTAAACTCACTGGTTTCATAAGATTAACCATTACATTTACATGTCTACCATCTTAAAGTCTAATTTGCAATTTCCCGACTATCAAACAGGCCGCTTACACATCAAGAGCGACGTATATAGCTTTGGTGTTCTGATAGTAGAGCTAATCACAGGCCTACGAGCTTTTCATACGACCCGTCCTGGCGAAAGGCGTAGTTTGGTGGCCTGGATCAAACCATATTTATCAGAGAATGTCCTATACTTGTTCTCTCGTTCATCATGTATATATACGATATACAGGTGAAGAAGAGAGGAAAAAAAGACTGTAGCATTCTTTTCGACCTTGCCAGGCAGGAACAGAGGAACTCTTGATCTATCAATAAGACGTACGGTAAGAACTCGATCAGCAGCCTTACTCTTCATTCTCCCGTGCTTCATGGGTAACTGCTACTGCTACTGTTTTTCAACTCAACCAACTCCTGCTACTGCGGGGAACGTGAGTTCAGGTAATTACTCAATGTTTCAAATATTATTTACCTTGTTTGCCTATGACTTTTGGTGGGTATTCTTATGAAGTTATGATTTATTGAATTTAGATGTTTCGCCCACCCCAAATTTAAGAGAGTACACCTTTAAAGAACTTAAGACTGCCACAAGAAACTTCAAGCCTGATAGAATACTGGGTGAGGGAAGATATGGTAAAACCTACAAAGGCTTGCTTGAATACAAGCAAACTTCAAAGAGTGGCAGTGCTTTGGCTGTTGCCATCAAGAAGTTGTATCCCGAGAACTTACAAGGACTTGACGAATGGCAGGTAAGTGATGTACTTCATTGAGTGCTTGTTTTGATTATTTTGCTAGTGTCGCGACAACTTGTTTGGTAGCGAGGAATCGAAATTGAGGGAATCATAATAACACCTATGCGCAATTTGGCATTTAATTTCTTTTTTAGGTACCTTAGGTCATGGATCCTTATTAGCAAAAGAATTGTTGTCAAGCTCTTGGATTTGATTAGTGATATAATCAAGCATACCTCGGATTATCCCAGCTAGTTGTGAAACTGGACAAGAATAGTGGTATTATTGAGTTTAGAAGAATGTACCAATTAAAAAAAAAATATTGAGTTTATAAGTTCACTAAGTCTTCAAGAATTCAAAGACTCTGGTACAACGCATGAATTCAAAGAATCTAGAATGGTAGACCAGGGAACAAATGCATAGTCTAATGTCACTCTGAGGCGAGTAGATATGCTATCTCATTAGGCAGAACGGTAGAACCGTAGAAGTCCTTAGTATAAAAATTAGGACTTAGGGGTGAATTACGGGAAATTGGAGCTTGACTGTAGCCTTGATCATATATTGCAGCTTGCAGTTGGGGGTTGTTTAATAATTCAATCTAGAGTTCTTAAAATGCGCCAGCTTTTAAGGTTTTAATTGCTCATACCATGTGTTTTAACCCCTGTGAGATACACGCTAATTTCATTAGTTAATCATATGGTGCAGTCAGAAGTAAATATCTTAGGAAGGCTTTCTCATCCTAATTTGGTAAAACTGCTTGGATATTGTCGGGAAGACAAAAGGATCTTGCTTGTATATGAACTAATGCAAAACGGAAGCTTGGAAAACCATCTTTTTGAAAGTAAGTATTTGTCAAGAATAGTTCTCAGTATATTTTCAGTTGAAAGAATTATAATCAGGTTATTGAGGTTCATCTGTTTACTATATCCAGGGGGTTCTGCCATCCAACCACTACCGTGGGTATTGCGTCTTAAAATTGCCATAATGCCATCGGAGCTGCTCGTGGAGTGGTCTTCCTACATTCTTCTGATGACCGGGCAATCTATCGAGATATTAAAGCTGCCAACATACTCCTTGATGCAAAGATGGAATACTTTGGCTTGGCAAAAGTAGGTCTTTCTGCTGGTCAACGCCATGTTGAAAATGGAATAAAGGACACACATGGTTATGCTACGCCTGAGTTTATTGCTACAGGTATTTTTTTATGAGCGTAAACTCACTGGTTTCATAAGGTTTTCCATTACTACCTGTCTACCAACTTGAAGTCCAATTTGCAATTTCCTGGTTATCAAACAGGGAATTGGTACATCAAGAGCGACGTATATAGCTTTGGTGTTCTGATACTAGAGCTACTCACAGGTCTACGAGCGGTTGATAGAACTCGTCCTAGCAAAAGACATTGGTTGGTGGATTGGATCAAACCTTATTTATCAAATAAGAGCAAATTGATGAAATTAATGGATTCTAGGTTGGAGGGGAAGTATCCATTAGAAGCTGTTGTAGGCTTGTAGCTACTGTAGAACTGGCTTTAAAATGTCTGGCACAAGAACCTAGTCACCTAGAGCCCGGCCTTCGATGCAAGAAGTTCTGCAAAGCCTGATGAAAGTCGACTATATTTCGATCAAGTGAAACGTAATGATGAATAATGCTGTAGTGGACTATCTAGTATAAATTCACATGTAATTTTATGTTTTGTTTTTGGTATGAAAAGATCGCACCTCGTAAATGAGGTGAATGAACTTTAACCAATTGAGCTCTCCATAAAACTCAAATCAAAAAAAAAAAATTTTGAGCTCTCCCTAGTCCCTTATCTTCTAACTTTCAGTATGAGGCCTTTTGTACTTTCTAGATCAACGTACATTTGTTGGCTCTGGGATGAATTCTGCACATTGGACAGGAGATGATGATGCAACTTGGAATGACCTGGCTTTCTATTCCGATTTTCCGACAATGCTGAACTTTGGACTTTCTGGGATCCCCATGTTTGGAACATATAATTATGGTCTCTTAGGAACAGAACAGAAGAGCTTTGTCGGCACTAGATTCAGGCTACTCTGAATGCTTTTTCTGACTTGCAATAAGGCAAATTAGTTTATGCTCTTATCTTGAATTCATTTTTGCATATTTAGGCCTCCCAACATGATAGGAATTTTTTTCCTTGATTGGGACAGCAGATCAAATTTAAGCATATGACTAATTTGGTTGGGATCATTCAAATAAGAAATACACGAACCCCCTCAAAATTTGGTGTCGTTTGGAAAGCTTGTATGTTTGATTGGTGCCTAGCTAGGTAGGTTGATTAATTTTTGTGTTGGTACAGAGAGTGACCAAAATAGCAGTTTTTCTGATTTAATTTCAGAATTTATTTACTGGTTGGTTAGTTTGCAGTTTAACCAGGCCAGTAATACAGAGTCTAGCTCGATTGGTTTGCTTTATGTTTGATGTGAGTTAGCAATATAAACACAAAGCAAACGAGGAGGGGCAAATCCCCGAAAAAAGAAACTAAGCAGAAACTAAACGAGGCCAAGCTACCCCAGAGACGTCTTCCCACAAGATTGCTTGAAGATCACGAGGGATATCATGTGATATAGATAAAGGTAAATGATGCACAACTTCGAGATTTGCCAACCAATCTGCACCTCTATTTGACTCATAATACTCATGAACAAAAACCACTTTCCACCGAGGATTCTAGCCAACTCACGACATCTGCGAATGACGTGAGTATAAGCTGGACTCACCTTCCATGAATTGCACACATATAGCATTGTCAAGACTAACCACCAACTTTGTCAAATGAAGAGACCAAGCTAATTCTAGGCCGCGAAGGAGAACCAAGAACTCAGCTTTCATGGACAAGCAATTATCAAAGCACCTGAAGAACGAAATATGAAACCCCCATGACTGTCTGCGGCCCCTTGGATTCCTTTAGTGGCACCGTCAGTATTTAACTTGAACCATACCGAACATAATTTCTATCAAACATGAGGTAGCAATATATATATGAGAAAACATTCCACTACTATTATTAACACACACTATAAAAAGGAACGGTCTAAAATTATTTAAAAATGAGATGTGTCACGAATTGGGATATGATAAAATGAACCACTTTAAGCCAGATAGTTACCACTTAAGCCCATCTAATTTAACTACAAGAATTTTTGTTATTGATAATAATGCAAAAATCTTAACAAATAACATTATTGAGGAGAAAGGTTAATCCAATGGTTGGGAGCTAAACCTGCCTCGGGGTTATCCTATCCCGCGCAACATTATTTATTTTAATGTACCAAAAACAAAAAACATGAACATTTTTTTAAAGAGATTATATAGCTTTCTATGTAGTTTTTAGAAAAAGAAAAAAAATGTTGGAGTTCATAGAGGCAATTCGACTTTTAAAAAAAAAAACAAGGAAAAAGACAACCTAAATGTTTGTCACTGAAGGCTTTGTAGAGGAAAGTGTTCCAAAATAGCGGTGGTTTGGGCTATTTTAGCCCAAAGCATCAAACTCTGGCGCCCAACATCCAAGTAATCCACCACCAGGCTTTAAGCCTAACAACGCAAGATTGGAGATTGTGGAAAGTATATTAGGTGCACCCGGGAGCATGTGCTCCTAACCCAAATCTTTTGTGCCTTTTAATATTTTTATTGTTTCTAATTTAAAAAAAAGTATAATAAAATGTGACAAAAGGTTCGAGAAACTAGACGTTGTTGTTCACATAGTATTTCATGAAATTTTCTGGAGAATTTCGAAACTTTTACTGCATTTTCATATTTTACAAAACCTTTGAAAACTTAATATATATTTTAAAAATCTTCGAGATTTTTATGAAACTTCTAGGAATTCCAATGTATAGAAATTGCATTTATCAACAAAGGTAGTAAAATATTCGAGATATATCTAACCATAATTGGATTTGTATTTCCTTAGACACATAATTGACATTACATGACCTAAAGTCAACCCATTTTCTCCCCAAACTCTCTTGAATCGTGATTTACAAGCTTCCCCTCACCACTCCCTTAAAATTCTCCAAATTTCACCAATATTTCACACCACATAACATTGCACACTAAAAACCATGAACCCACAATGCATAATCACATACGAGCACCAAACCCAAAACCCTAGCCGCTCTCGAACCTACACAGTCAACTTCTTCGGCACCCAAATCACAACCCTAGTCACCTCAACCCCAGCCGTGGCTCGCCAATGGGTCTACAATCTCCGCAGCAACTACAGTGATGACCTGTACAACTCAGCCCTAGTGGTGGGCCTAGGGGTGCAATGGCGTGCCACGTCATCACCAACAGCTGCGACTCTTCAACTATGTGTTGGTGAAGAATGTCTCATCTTCCAGCTCAGCCATGCAAACTCAGTGCCGCTAACGCTTCGCCGCCTTTTGGAGGATGATAGGGTTTCCTTTGTTGGGGTGCATAATGGGAGGGACCAGATGATGCTGAAAGAGTCGTGGGCTGAGCTGGACGTTGAGTGTTTGGTTGACTTGGCGAGGAAGGAAGGGTTTGGGAATACGTCTATGGGGGATATGGCTGCTGACGTGTTGGGTCTGCATGGGATTTTTAAGCCTAGGGAGTTAGGGTTGAGTGACTGGGATCAGTATTGGCTTAGTGGTGACCAGGTTCAGTATGCTTGTGTTGATGCTCATGTTTCATACCTGCTTGCCATGGAGCTATGGGATGATGATGAGGAGGAGGAGGAGGAGGAGGTTGATTATTGCGACGATGAGGACGATGGTGATTATTATTCTGATGATGAGTCTTTGGATTATGAGGATTACAGTAATCCACTCCATTATGATTCTAACTGGAATTACATTGGTTAATTAACCACCAAGATATGACATGGGAAGATTCAAAACTTGATTTGGAGTAGCAATTCTATTATTGTTGCAATAATTTTCTATCTTTTCTACAAGTTTCTATCATTTTCTACATGTTTTCTAGTCTTTTCTACTTTTTTCTTCCATTTTTTTTTACTAAGTTTTATAAATTGGGCTCTTTGGTGGTCCTATGGAGTATGAATTTTCTAGGGTATAAGGGAATTTAGGCTTGATAAATAATCTGAACCGTTATTGATTTGTGATTGTATCTACTGCTACTTGTCTCACTTTTCTTGTTCCTTCAGCCTATGTTTTTGGTGATGTTATCATTTGTGAGTCGAACACTTAATTGCAATTTCAATCTTGGCACTATTGTTCAGAAATTGTTATGAACTAGCTTTTAGTTATTGCAATTATCCATCCTGTGATTATATTTGATATTTGGTTATCTTAGCTTAAAGTGGTTTGTTACTGGGGCTTGCTAGTATTAGTTTATCTAATGGCTTAATTTGTAGAGAAATATTTTGTAAAAATATGTTAGCTTAATAGTCATTACTGTACTTAAAAGCTATCCAGGACTCCTTTGCGAGTAGTAGAACATAACTGCTTTGGTTGTGATGTTGTGGATTTTTAGTTCATGCTTGGAGAATGGTGACTTAGGAGATAAAAGGTTCTTGATGGTCATTGTATGTTTGAGATGATTGATGTAAATTTATCTTGTGGAGAAGGTAGCATTGGTGTTTTTATTTATTGATAGCCACATTAAATTAAATGACTATGCTTTATGGTGACAAGAAACATGGATGGAACTGTATATAAAAGTACAGGTTATAGTTATGTTGAATTGGAGTTGTCAGTTGGGTGTTGTTTGGCAAACAGCGGGTAGCGGG
>CAAKMY010022793.1:0-10337 GCA_901111285.1 Corrigiola litoralis | reverse complement strand
CTTAAGTCAGCGAACTGATTGTGACAAAAGCGTGCAAGTAATAGCTCGGCGACGAGCTGTAGGAGTTGTCAATTCAATGAATAGTTCTTCAATGATTGGGGGAATAATACCTTTTCCACCTTTTTTCTTTTCACTGATTTTGAGGAGAGTTTATATAAGGGAGCCCCTCTAGGGTTTAGAGAGTGAGTCACTCCCTTTCCACAATCCATCCCTTGATGGGCTTGGTCTTGTAGTGCATAGAGTTTGTGCAGGCCCAAGCAGGATTTACCCCTTTAGAAGGGGTGTTCGCCTTGCCCTATCGGGAATACCCGGTAGAAGGGAGACATGGCTTCGCCCGTGCTTGTGCCCGACCTTTGACCGGAGTCAAGAAAGTCAATGTAGACGGGTTAAGAGTATTTTGACCATAACAATAACTTAGCTAGAAAGTAGTTAAAATGTCATTCTTTTTACGAATTAAGAATTACTATAAAACATCATTCTGTTAAAATCAAAAGAGAGTATAGTTTACTCCCAGCATATCTTCTTATATTACAGTCTTTTCACATTTTCTGTGTTTGCTTTCACATGTATTTTGTTGCTTGTGCTTTCTTTTATTTATTCTTCTTATTTCTATTGGTGGTAGGTAAAAGAGATTGGAGTCATTTGATGATTATCGTTTAGTAATCTTACAGCTGATTGTACACTAAGTTATTACAACCCTATGGGTAGGAAATAAACATAGCATCGAAGCTTAGGATTTATTAGGTAGCTTTTATTTTATTGGCAGTTTGAGATAAATACAGATTGGTTGATGATGCCTGTTGGATGTTAATCTAGATTCTAGATGGTCAATTGACCGGACAAATGATTAGAAAACATATGGCGATGATAAACAAAGTTACATTAGTAAGCTAGCCTAACTTTTCAATTGCGATATGTTAAGTTGAATGTGTTCGAAGATTTATATTTAAAAGGTATGTATTACTTCTTAAGAGTAACCATCTAATTTCAGAAATTCACCTTTTAATTTCTGTGACATGGATTGAGATGAAAAAAAAAAAAGATCTTTCACACTAAAAATTCAGACATTCATCTCTTATGCAACACTAAACTCATGATACACCTAAAAGACTCGGCATGCGAATCATGGTTGATAAGTAGATGTTTCATTCTATTCATCTCTCAAATATGGTTGGTGGTTCATGCTTTATTTTTCATCTTCCAACTAGGTCATAAGCACTTTATAAGCAACTTTCCTAATAAGCAGTTTTTGCTCATCAAATTATTCACTTTCACCCCTTAAAGTCTCAACATGAATTTCGTCTCATATATTTTTGTAGTTGCAACTTATTTGATAAGTTGCTCATGTTTCTCAGTCCAACATACAATTAACTTTAATAACCCAACCATTGAATGTTAATTTCAACCCATACCTTCCCTTTCAATACTAGCAACCAACATTTTTAACTTTTCAATCCAAAACATCCAGAAATTTATTAGTGACCAACAACAACTAAATCCTTCAACGGCATGGAATTATATAATAGCAATTCCATATGCTACCGGATATTGTTCCACAAGGCCTTGTAGGCCCTTCCACAGTTCCACCCCCATCTTTTCCTATCCATGGCCTTTGGCCTAATTCGTTGATACCATGCCAGACTCCTCCCCTCCAAAAACCACTTACCACACTAGCTTTTTGTGATCCATCATCAACCTTTCAACAAAGTGATGTGGATAGTCTTATGAACCCATTGTTGAATGCGTGGCCAAATCTGTATAACATTGGTGACAAAACATCTGCCCTAAATTTTTGGGCAGATGAATGGATGAAGCATGGCACATGCTCACCATTCTCCAAACTAGAGTATTTTCAAAATACTTTAGTTTTGTATCATTCACTTGCACATAAGCTAAATTCTTTTGTACTCAACGGCGGTAAGAAGCTTTCCTTCTTTCTAGTAATGTCTTCTATGTTTGTCATTTTAATTCTTATATTATTTGAAAGATACTAACTTTGACAACATGTTCATGTAGGAATGTTGGAGCCAAACGCAACCGATCTATACGACAACTTCCCCAACCTTACATCGTTTGTTCATGGAGGCAAAAGGATCGAATTCTCAGCGAGTTGTACTTTTGCGTGGACAACCCGATGATAAATTTTGTGGATTGCGGCGTCTACTACACCCAAACAACCATTTGCGGTGGGCCTTTTCTAATCCTCCCTTAGATTCTGATATCTAGTTATGTCAAGAAATATATCATGTATTAGAAAAACAAAAAATAAAATCGTTATCTTTTGTATTTCATAATTTAAAGGTACTTTTGATTTCTCTATAACTTCTTTATTTCAAGGTTAAAAAAAAGAGCTTCACAAGATCACCTTAGGCTGATTTATGCATCAGGAGGCAAGCCCAATGCACTGCAGCCGTGACTCCTCTAAAGGGCTTTAACAATACAGGGGCACTTTCAGAACTTGCTTGAGTTGATCAACCACTTTTTTACAATGAGGGGGCTTCAACATTCAAGGAACAAGATTAAGATGCAAGGATTATACATTTATACGATATCCCGAAAGAAGATTTATCTCTACCATTCATTAGCAGAGACAATTAGAGAAAGCTAAGAGCTTCATCAGACGTTAGAGTGTAAAGAAAAATAGAAAGAAAGATAAGATAGTCACCGACATCTACTCATACCCATAATCTCAAGTTCAAACATGCATTTATTCCTCGAATTTTTTTTCTAACAACAGATAACATTTGAGCAAGAGATCTAAATGCAAAACAGTAAAAAAAAAAAAAAAAAAGCTTTCAAAAGGAAAGAATCATTTTATGAGCAAGAAAGATGATCACAATTCAGAAATTGGCAGCAACCAAACAAACAAGCTAATAGCATTTCAAAAGGTAGCGTAGGTAGCCTGACATTACTAGGGACAGTTCGGAAACAATTTCTTCAAAGTTCAGGAAATGCCTCGGATCTAACTGAAACATTAATAAACCTTGTTTTCTTATAGTAGGCGTGTTCACCCATTGCCTAAATGCCTAATTTACCCAATGCACCACAACCATTATAACTATACAGTATCTGACTATCTGTATATCAACGTCAAGAACCTTAAATGTTCCACTACTGGGCCTGTCAAACAAGAGAGGCTTATACAGCGTATATCGTCATCAGTCGTCTCAAAAACAATGCCCTCCATCACCGCAATTGTCTTCACCACTCATCTCCAAAACCCCTCAACTCCCGCCCCAACAAAGCTAGTAGTCAAAAGAATAAGACGTCCTTGGTACTGTAAAAGACTCAGAGCTCCCTCTTGACTCTCCTCGACAATCTTAATCCAGTCAGGAAAAGGGGTGATATATCTTGAAAACCTCGGTTCTGAAATCAAATACGATACTCACCAACAAACGAGCCACTCGTAGAGAAGGTTTATAAGGTCTGATATGTTCAAGAGCAAGCCAGTTAAGTTGCCAACTTGCCATCAATTAAGTATCATTATAAGAAAAATCCAAGTTATACCAACTCAATGTGTTGGCAGAAGCGGTAATTCTTTTCCCACTTTGTGTAATTTATATGAGTCGATAATATAATTATAATTATAGTGACAAGAAAAATAGAGAAAGTGACACATCATTTTTTATCTGGAAAACCCCTTAAATGGGATCCCGGCTAGGAATATCTCCAATTCTCTACTAAACAATAGTGTGAATAGAACCTCTCTAGCTAATACCAACTAGGAACTTACAATGGAACTCTAGGTATCCAACTAAATAATCAAGCCGGGTTATGTGACTAACGCTCACACTAGCTACTCTATTTTTGTAGCTTAGTTGGAGATTAATACATTCCAACTCGAGATACATTTGACAGACTTTCTTAAGGCTCTCTTCCTCTCTCAAGCTCTTTTCTCTGAGCAAGTTTGTCAACAGAAGTTTGCTTCGGTTTGGGGCTATTTCTGCTGCTTTGAGTTCTCCTATTTATAGGATTATAAGGAGTGCACATTGTTAAAAACAACTGCCTCCTAACTAGAAGTAACCCGTCAGAAAAACAAGTGTTCACATACCTCATTTAAATCTACACCATGCCAGCGAGGGAAATACGAACATTGCAGCTTACCTTTAGTCAAAAACATATTGTTTGTTTTTAGCTCCACCATTCACCTGGTAGCGTCCAAGTAAACATGCATTCAGAACTATTGTTGCTGGCACTTGTAGTTTTATTCACCTAGTGTAAAACTAACTTACTTGACTTCTAGGTCCCACTAGGAAAGAACCGGCCAACACAACGTAAGACAAAGATTAGAGCATGGTTCCTGTCTGGAAGACTGGAAGTAAGCGCAATATAAAAGTGAGACATATTAATGATGTCAAAGAAATAACTTGTATATGAACTGTGACTATATTAATTTTGAAGTGACATGTACAAGACTTTGCATCCATGTACACTAGGCATACCCGAGTTCGAGTATCATAGCTATACGGTTAATTACTACGAGTACATACTTAAGGTTCTCATTCATAGCGCTTTACTCGTAAAACGTCTACTACCAACGGGTGACAAACTGACAACTTCATGCCAACCACTACCGTGACAATGTGATGACACTACACTATTCCTTATCACTTGACAAATCTGTTCGACAAATTTAGTTAATTAAAAGACGGTATATCTAAAATGTGCAGCAGTTGGAACAGACTGGTTGATTGACTTCACGTAAACAATAAGGTGTATTAGCCAAGCGTTCACGCTGCTTGTAGTTCTCGTAATCAAAATTTTCTAATTCTTCTTCAGGGGGTTGTTCTTGAAAGGGCATTTTCAACGGATTGATTCCCGTGTACAAGCACAGCTCCGCGCGGTTCTTGGGGAGCAACTTCTTCAGCTAATGAATCCTCTTTAAATCGTGCTTCTCCAAGCGGCTGTTGACGAACAATCTTTCTCATCGAAACAAGACTCTCTGTTTAGCCAATAACCCTCTGCCCTAAAACTTGGAGTGATTTCTCTTCTTGAGTGACTATATCGAAATGAGTAAGAATGCTCTCTTCACTTCTAAAAAGTACTGCCATACTCTTCCATAACGGCAACATAGGTGGACATACATTTATATGTTCAGGCAGCATCCTGTGCGGAAGTGCCTGTGCATCCTGGGCAACAGAACAGGGCCTCTGATTGGTTGGGGCCCATTCTGGGGTGAACTGCGGGGTGCTAAAGAAGCTCTATGTTCAGGAAAGCCGTCGACATATTAAAGCAAGCCTATTTATTACTCTGAATACTGGCTGAACTAGAACTAGTAGCAGTATGCAGAGTTGCAGACAACGAGCGAGCATTTGCAAGGGAACTGCAAACAGGATTGAAATGGCCACTTGTGAGACAAATTAAAGACTTAAAGTAAATTAAGTTGTGACATGTCTTCTGTTGTTGGATGGACCATTGAACTACTGGTTCTGACCTATGTAAATGCAAACGGCAAGTTCTACGAAACTCTGCCAAAATCACCATGACGAAAAACAGAACAGTATTCGCCATCAGAAAAAGCCGGTGATTATCCTAAAATGTAAGGGATTTGAACCTAAATCTTTCAGCAATATACAACGCTCTTTTATTTAAGGTCACAAGCTTAAGATAGCATCTCTTTGCTGTTACCCTCATTCGATCATTTTCTGTAGATCTAATAGGTTGAATGAAACCATACGGTCAACGTGCATCCTGCCTAATTTACGTCAGATTCTAACCGTACTCTGGAGCTTTACTGAGATCACTTGATAATAAGAAAATCCTGTCTTTCCTGTTGCAATAGAAAGGCCTATCTATACATCCTTGTTTTGCTCATATAACCTTATGAACTCTTCATCCATAAAGTTAACAGGGACAGTAGAATGTTACAACAGGGGCATAATCACCAACTTTGATTAGTGGGTAGAAAAGCGCTCTTTCAGCACTCCGAAATTCAACCAATCTATTATGTCTACCTTCTCCACTTTAGACACCAGCATAGATAAAGCACACTCCTTACATACAGTATGTAGATTTGCATGTTTCATTGAATCTCTTTTCCACAAATAATCCTTCCTTTCTTCCCATTGTCCTTCATCAAGTTAAACCCTATGATAGGAGGAGGAGTTACTATTGATGCAGATAAATATAGATTGAGAAAACCAGGAAGTCTTCACGACTTCACGAATGTGCTTCTACAATAACAGTCAGAAGGAAAAGTAAAAAGAGCCTAAAATGAAATGGATCTTGACTTATTAAAGAAGGTACTTGCATAGTTTCACAGGGTCCCAAATTCTATATACACGATTTAGAACAGAACCAGAAGCCATATAACAATCAAAGTAGCTTTTTCTCCTCAATATTAGATATAGTGATGTATAGTTGTATACTACATTGCGTAAGCCTGAGGACCAGTAAAGGCCATTGCCACAAGCCCCCAACTACTGAAAATAACAGTATTTTGTACAAGTAGCAGGTGTATCATGAAATTCAGAAATCAGAACAGATGTACAATCAATCCAAATACTGATGTGCGAGTATCATGTAAATCCATCTACACTACTCGGAGTATCCTATATATTTTTGTACGCAACTCTACCTAATTCTGAATTCTGACTCAGTTAAAGCTGATTGAACCTATTTTTATGAATTTTGACTAAACTAGAACGTACTGCTAAAGCTATTGTTCTGAATTCTGACTCAAGTAAGCCAGTAACAGCAAGTAGCAGAGAAATTAACAACCTTATTGCAGTATCACATTAGACATTTAGACAAGCTCTCATTTTCAGACGAGTTAACTGTAGTAACCTAGGCCGGCGAGCTGCTTATCAAAGCATAAATCTGCTCCCCTCATAAAAACCAAATCTCCAACTTCTTTGAGGTCGAATCGCAGCATGATGTTGTCTTCTGGTTCTGTGATAAGGCTTATCACACACTCTTCTGCCAGATATGATGCTTCCTTCAGCGAGTCCCAGAAAGGCCACCCAAAATATAGACTGTTCTCCTTGGCTGGTGTAGTAAACTCTGACTGACCTGCTTTAATGTGCACAGATGTCCTAATGTTCACAGTAACTGCATGAATGACAAGAGTAGACATGTTAAGAAGACGTGCAGTAATATTGACGGATATATTCCATAATCTAAAGGAAACAACAGAGTAAAAGGAGAAATAAGGACCGAATGCTGAACGTCTGATATATTTCTTATTATATTTCTTGCTATCTTCCTTGCCACCTTTCTCTTTCACCATTTCTGTAATCATTGGCATGAAGCTTTGTGTTGGTATGATAGCCTCGAACCCGTAGCAGACCTTAGGGAACTTCTTGTATGCAGGACTGATGTCATGTATGTTCACAAGCATAGGGGTGCCAGGAGGACGTCCTGAAATAAACCATTAAACTTCAATTCAAAGTTCAAAAGAACTGAAGGATGAATCTAATCTCAGCAACTTTTGATTAAATTAGACTGAAGGGGATCAAGATATAAGCAAAAAACCAAGTTTGTTATCCATATAGAATTTTTCTGAATACTGCATGTTAAAATTGCAAATATTTACAAATTACAAGTATAAAGTATAAACCATCACACCAACTCTTTACAACAAACTTAAAGATTACCTCTGTTGTACTAACCAATTTATTATGCATATAGAACTTAAGATCTCAATGCATTAAAATTGGCAATGCCGCAATGGCAAGGGTTTTCTTATAATAATAAAATCGAACTTCATTTGATTAAAATGCTAATCTTTAGTTAATCACCATGGAGAGTCTTCAAGAAAATTTGAACAGAACAAAAGTCATCACACCAACTCTTTACAAAAGTCATCAGTAGTATAATGGAACAACAGATATTGAATAAGCTATAAGACCAAATTTCTCCACTAATAACCCAAACCAAGAATTTCACGGTTTCACCACCATACAATGAAATGATTAAATCATAACTAATGATACCAATTTTCTACAGAATTCTCATGCAACCATGATGCAATCAATATCATCAACTATACTGAAAAAATAGAGTTTGCTACAATGTTATGAAAAACTAATCTAATGACTCACCAAAAGCAGGAGTACCAAACTCAATGGTAAGACGTTTAGAACCATCAACATAATAAATGAAGACTTCTTCTTCTTCATTCTTAGGACCTTTAAGAACTGAAGAAACTTGTCCCAACGCAATCGTCCTTGTCAAGGGCTCGGCGCACTTAAAGTCGATCAAACCACTTGCCTTCAGGCGTAGATACCCGAATATTGGTTTCTTCAATGTGCCGAAATTGGTGTCGACTGTGATCTCGACACCGTCTTCGCCAACTTCCATCATTGCTTTTTGGCTTGGATTGAAGGCGCGGTCGGCAAGTGCAGAAATTGCATGCTTCAGTGTTCGCAGTGGTTTCATTCGGAAGCTAAAGATTTTCGGTTCGTTCTTGTTTGATGGTTTGGCGAGTTTCTTGGTTAAATCAATCATGGTTATTTTGTTGTTTGAAGGTTCAGCAATGGGGAGTTCCTTGGTTAAATCAATCATGGGTATTTCCTTGTTTGAAGGTTCAGCAATGGCGAGTTTCTTGTTTGGAGGTTCGTCAGCCATGGTTGTTTTCTTGGGTAGTGTAAAAGAGAGGGAAATTGGGAAAAGGAGGGAAAATGTTGAAGTTGAAGAAGTTAGTTATTTTCTGTTGGAATCTTCTGTTTTTCTGTTATGGGTAGTTGGTAGTTATATACAGTTACAGGTGGATATACACTTGTACTGCTGGTGTCACTTTATTTGATACGATATTTTCACAAGTACGTTTTCAAGATCATTTTTGCATGATCAAATTTATTATTTTCGATTATACTGGCAGTTGATATTTTAGCCTACTGTAACTAAAAACTTAAAAAATATGTAAAAAGCAATTTGTGGCAAAAAATTCAATGTGTCACCAATATCAAACTAGACTGTGGAATAATATTATAATTACATTTTACTACTAAGATTATGATATCAAAAGTCATATTACTGCATAACTCTTTCTTTTCGATAAATAGAGTAGTCTTCAGATAAACAAAAAGTTAAAAGAATTAGATACACCCTCGTAACATAACAGACTCAGTAATCTCTAACATTTTAGAATCGATATTCAGTGAAGCCATAGAGGAAATTACAATCGGTACTAACTGTGGGTAATATCCATCTCCTTTTGACGAAGTTAACAATATAGAAGAATTTCATATTACCCGGTGAACAATACCTTGAATTTTTCAAACAAAAACCTTGTTTCATGGTTTGTACAATAGTAACTTTTCACCAAATCAAAATGTTTTACCAATGCTACTTTGATAACAGAATGTAAACACCACTCTTCCACAAGTATGGTTGGATTTTCATGCAAAGTGAGGCATCATTTTATGGGCCTCTAACAATAAAACTTGCATCACGTATTCTACATTTTTTTTTATCTCACTGCTTTAGTAACCAGACAAAAGTGAGATAAAAAGAGTGAAATCATCACTAGACAGAAGAAAAAAAAGTATAATCCCATGTACAATGATACCTACAATAAATTTACTTTAAACCACCATTCTCCAAACAATTTAGTTACAAGAGCATAAAAAAAAAAAAAAAGAATATTAGTCAAAATATACCACCCAAACTGTAGTTTCACTTTCTCGTTGTAACATGACTCATGTTGGATATTTTGCCCCAAATCATGGTTCACTGTCAAGCCCTGTGCCCTTCTTTACATTTGTCCACAAGCGGAATCCTCCGTTTAGATCCATATGTATCTTTATGTGCACCAAATCATGCAGCTTCTAAGTAAACTCCGCACCCTTGTGTACACGAGAAGTCTAATATCCCGTTCGGGAGACGCGCTTTAGATTCTACCATGTAAGACATCTATTCTTTCACCCAGTTCGGAATGTTAGCAGTAGCTTCGTTCACCATACTCACAAGGGTCACCTGCCAACGAGATGATGCGCTAACACAATTAACAGTAATCTTGATATCCAACCAAGCAACAACATAGACTACCCTATTCATAGATCTCTAACAGGAGGGATGCAGTCGTGTAACTAATACCGATAAACTCCAAACAATTTCCACAGTCAATTGTCTCAAGGATCAGCTTATATTTATGATGTGCTAGCTTTTAGAGAACCTAAAGTCAGAACTGCGCATTTTTGGAACAGAAGACAAATTAAAAGATGAAGTAACTTATAAGGAACCACTTATAACCCAGGCTGTCTGCAAATAAATTATACGCCCTAGAGTGTGTTTGGATAGGAGGATTTGGAGGGAATGGGAGGGGAGGGGGAAGGAGGGATTTGAAATCCTTTGTTTGGATAGTAATGGAGGTGGGCAAGGGGAGGGGAGGGGAG
>CAAKMY010022739.1:189-18247 GCA_901111285.1 Corrigiola litoralis | reverse complement strand
CTCGCTGACCGGGCAGCGAGACACCCGGCTAGTCGTTCGAAGCGGAAGCTGAACCGATTCAAGGCATTAATCTAACAAGGGCTATCTCCTCCTACAAATAAAGATACATCTCCCAAACCTGTCAACACATCCTTCCACTCCCTAGTATGAATGTCAAGCTTGTACACGCAAAAGTCATCCGTATTGAATTCATGCTTGTCATCGTACCCGTTTTTACCTTCAATCACTAAAGACCCATGCCGTTTTCGAACCATGAGACTATCCCCGATAAACGACTCAAGAAGGTAGTACTTTTCGTCAAAAGGCACACGTACATGCTTGTTAAAGCTTGGAGAAAACTTCTCTAAAACCAAAGGACGATTTTGTACACCATCTTGACCACCGATATTGTAACTGTAAAGCAAATCCCAGGAGCTAAGAGACCAATCTGCGTGAAGGAATAACATGAGACCTAAGCTACGGCAATACGCAGCATCAACCACACAAATCACACTTTCATTCGCCTCAATTGGTGTCCATTTGTAGTCGCCTGGCCTTCCTACAGCTGCGTAGGTCTTTGGTGAAATTCCATAAATCACGACGACTAGCAATTCTTCACCGGGTGGCCTTACAACTAAAGTTCTTTGGATGAAAAAGTTGCGAATCTTCAAATTCAGCTCATCAGGACAATAATCATATATAAAACATTGCATTTGGTGATCATAATAACCTTCGAAAGGTGGGTGGGGAAAGGTATTTGTTGAGGGCAGTTCAAGGCGAACCTTAGTAATAGGGTTAAATAAGTGAATCTGACGATGTAGGTCAACCATTAAAATCCATCCGCTGCCAGTACCGAAGCACTTCTTTCCAAAGGCTTCCGGAAGGTTCAAACTATAGCGTTTGTTATTGCTCAAGTCGAATATATTTCTTCTATAGCAAATCTCAGAACCATCAGGAAGTATGGTCATGATCATTCTCGCAAAGCAATAGCCATGGCATCTGATCACCCCTAGTGGTGATGTCTGCTTTGGTCACAGAAGCTGCTTTTCGCCACGCAGAACATACACTAGAATATACAACAAAATCCCGCACGTTGGCCGATAAACACTTCTTAGCAATTTCCTGCAACATGTCAGGTGAAAGATCGCACCAATTTTTGGCCATGGTGGTAACTAGTTGTAACACCAAGCCTTAAAGAACCCTGCAGATATGAAACAGTAGTATCAACCAATTTTAAGCAAGATTTCTACTCGTAATCGACCACAAACTATTAAAGACAACTATTCTCGAAAGTTCAAGATGGAATTTGAATCACTAATGATCAAAAACAAAGTATTGTCCACAAGGTACACGCTCTACTAGTTTATGTTCTGCGTGGCGAAAATTGTTATTCCAAATCCGTAAATTAGGAAGCCAAACACATAAATCAAAATCAAATACTTCACTAAACCATTAATAGTGAATCCTCATACCAATCAAGTTGGGAATTATGCGAGGCGAAGATTGGAATAACTTACTTGAGAATTGACGATGGTTGGTGATGATGTGAGGCCGTGAGGGAGGTTTGGGGTGTCGGGTTTCTCTATTCACACTTCTGCAAGGTTTTTCGAAGGAGTTGAGTATTTATTGATAACACCTAGGTTATCTCTTTTCTTTTTTTTTTTCTTTTGACTTTTTTTTTTCTTTTGAGTTGAGTATTTGAATTCCCGGATTTTTTACCAAAATGGCCATTTAGGCAAAACTAATTATCAAAATGGCCAATGTCTCAAACTTATTACCAAAATGGCCAAATGAGAGATAAAACATGTTTTACTCCCTAGAAAACCTTTCTAATGAAACCGGTTGTCAACTTTTTATTAACTAGGTTTGTCTATTTTTTGGTCTAAATTATATAAAATTATAAGCCACACTCCCTACGTACTCACTATTCAAACCATTTAATTTATTATATTTTTGTTTTGTTTTTCTATCTTTCTCTTATATTATAATATTTTTTAAAAGACACATGTGCAAGTGTTACTATTTTAGAAATTAAGAGTTTTTTTAACAAATATATGAAAAATAAAAACTAATATAAAGCTAGCATTGATGTCTCTGTAAAAAATTTATTGTTCCATACTACGTACTTCATCCTTTTTAAAAAAAAAATATGCACCTCATCTATCATTGTATGGTTAAAAATGCCTTCTATAAATATTTATAGATATAAGCATGTTAATGATTCTGTCGTCGAGACCAACAAATAATCAACTATATATCATTTTCAAAAGAGGAAAAAAAACGATGAGTCGATAACAACCAGTTAGTTCCAAATTTAAGATAAATTTCCTTCAATTATGAAAAGATGTACGTTGTACTTGTACTCGTACAAGTTTTGCTAATAAAAAATTAAACATGAAATAAGCTCAACATAATAATTACCCTATATCCAAATAATAAATGTCCAAAAACAAAAGATAACATTCTTTGTCTCTCATTTTGGTCATTTTGGTAATAAGTTAGACACATTGGCCATTTTGGTAAATAGTTTTGCCAAAATGGCCATTTTGGTAAAAAATCCAGAATTCCCCCACGTACCTAGATTTGATTTGAAACTAGCTTTTGGGCCGCGCTATTAATGAATAATTAAATAATTTTATTACAATAGTATTTTTTAATAAGATTTGGTTTTAACAAAATAATTGTGTAATTTTATTTTCTTATGCAATATATTTATAAGCAATTTAAAGGTGAAGCTTTTTATATGTAACCTTGCAATTGATTCTTTTATTATTTATTTCATGTGTAATTAACAGACTTTTGTTTGACAAATGCGTGAAATAAATTCTTTTTCTTAATGACACGTGGATATTGAGTAATTAACAGACTTTTGTTGACTTGGCAATTGACACATGGCTTGATAGTGTGCATTCAACGCCTCTTAATAATATTATTATAAAGATTGAAAATTTCGCACAAATTCATGGTTTGGCAAATATCAAAATTTGGATTTGGCTTCTCCCTTCTTTGTACCTCTCTCCTTCTCTAAACCCTAAACTCCATAAAAAAACTTACCATTCTTGGCCTGGAATTCATAGTTTCTATCAATCTCTCTCATTTATATTACATCTTAATTTAAGAATAATTAAGTGTCTATTTGACCTTATTTTTGTAAAACTGTTTTTGTTTCTCATAAACAGTTTTTCTAAAAATTGTTTTTGGAATTGAAAATTTTGTAGTGTTTGGACTAACTTATGACAAAAGTATTTTTTATTGTTGATAATTGTTTGGCCTATTTCAAGGGGTTAATTTTTGCTTTTGAGTTTTTGTTAATTTTCATTCTAATTAAGTACTAATATTAGCACTATCAAAAAATTATAAATCATCAAATGTAAGAAAGCAAAAATCTTAAATACTAATAAGTAATAATAGAGAACATTCATGTTTAAGTATAATACAATAATCATTTTTATCTTACTTTACAAAAATTTAAATCATTTTTTTTTCAACAAAGACATAGAAAAAATCATAAATACTATAGCATCTTGTTTTTATACAGGGAGACTGAAAATTTGGTTTGGCAGGTGAACGTTTTGGCTTGGCGCTCAATAAGTTCTTTGATGTTGGATTGCAAAAGTAAGGATATCATTTGGTTGTGGGAAAATATGGATTTTGGGGAGTCATTTTAATTTAGGGATATTGTAAAAGGTTTTCATAGTGGTAAATGGCTTTCGGGAGAAACAAAAATAGAAGCGGCATTTTGGTGCTTCTGTTTTTAGAGGTCAAAAACTGTTTCTACTGTTTTGGGCATTTGAAAAACATGGTGTTTGGCCAAACTTAGAACTTTTGTGTTGAAAAACTCTTCCAAAAGTTAGGCCAAATACATACTAAATCTCCCCTATTTGTAAGAGTTTCCAGTCCCATTTTTATGGGTTTGTTTAGTTCCCATTTTTAGGAGATCGAGTCAAAGAAAACAATATCTATTGTGCACTATGGATCTCTAAGCTGTAGCAACGACAACATAGTATGTGTTTTTCTTCGCCAGGAAAGATGTTGAATCATCGAAATTAATTCATGGAAATAAGGCCGAATGTGAAGCTATATGATTTTAGTTAGTTGTTTGAGTTGTACGGTTTATTTTTGTGTTTTAACATTGATTTCTTCTAAAACTTATCATCGTTGCAGATGTCGTATGACGATTTATTAATGATATAATTGATCTCCATTCAAACAAAAATTTTGATTTGGATCAAATCATTCTAAATTCTCATAAGGTAGCGTTTGGGAACTCACATTTCATTTACAAATCTGGATTCCAATTATAGGATTCAAAATCTTGAAATTCAATTCCAAATCAAGTATTCCGAAAACACATAAATTTGGATTTTAAATATTTCAAATTCATAAACTTGTTTGGAAACCTATAAAATTTCATTTCAATTATTTATAAACAATTACATATATAGTAAAGTAAAATCTAATTATTAAAAAACCTTACTAATCCAAGAACCCCAAGACCAAAACCATCACCACATACTCTAACCCTAAACCTAAGACAAACCCTAACCCTCGCCACCCTGCTGTCGCAATACTAACCCTATACCTACAGTCGTCGACGTGTTCTTCGGATTTGTTTCTTATGGTCGATGCTGATGATGGTGTCGCCGACGATTCTCTCTCTCCGTCGTTTTCCGCACTCAAATTCGATGTTGTCGTGTTGTTTGAGACTTCTTGAAACACCCCAACACCTTACTGGTTGGCGAATGTCACCAAATGTGGCTCTCCTTGCTGTGTACTGACATCAATGTACCTAAGAAACTTTGTCCTCACTTGTGCACACCTAAGAAACTTCCCATTAGGTCACCCATCCTTATACTACTCCCAGCCAAGCACGCTTAACTGTGGAGTTTCTAAGTAAATGGGCTCCCTGAAAAGAAGATGCATCTTGTTGGTATGAGTAGTACTATCTCAATTTGTTTAAGCACTTATCAATTCTCTATTACAAATATGAGGTATTAGAATCACCCCCACTAAAAACTGCAACGTCCTCGTTGCACATGCGAGCCACTCATAAATATTCCCAAAGACACCCCTGCTAAAACTTCCCAAAAGGTCACTCATATTTATACTACTCCCAGCCAAACACGCTTAACTGCACGCTTAACTGTGGAGTTTCTAAGTAAATGGGCTCCCTGAAAAGAAGATATATCTTGTTGGTATGAGTAGTATTATCGATGCGCTAAAATAGTTATCAATTCTCCATCACAAATCTAGGTATCACTCTTCTCTTAAGACCGGCGATGGTGGCTTCGATGATTGCGACAATGGTGATGATAATGGTGTCAATCAGGACCAACAGTGGTGATCGGTGATGGTGATGGTGGTGGTGGTGATGGTGACTGATGAGTGTTCAGAGATAAGGAGATGATAGAAGAAGGGGGGAGAGAGAGAGAGAGAGAATTGTGGGTAGAGTTAATAAAATTTGCCTGGCCTGGCTCGATTTATAATTAGACATAATCGTCAATTGATTTATAATTTATCATCGTATAGTAAATTACTAAATCGACTCACTCGACCTCGAGTTCCAAACTAGCACAATCACAATATCTATTAGCTAACCTTATCGGACACAACCACGAATCTTGTATATGTGTCGTAATATGGAGTTGGTTCACCTTTTAGGTGTGACCGTGAGGACTCAATTGGTTATCGTCGTCGCACAACAGTAACGTTAAACCCTAGCAGGCAAATCGTTACCGATATACGATAATCAATCAATTAAATGAAATATCATATAATGATAATAACAAACCCAATTTTATTCTAATTGAGATTTATTAACGTAATCATGATTGTCGGAGGACACTACTCCAACAATCTCCCACTTGTGCTCGACAAGTCGTGCTATTACCAATTCTCTTGCCCATTATATCTCCCACTCAATGCAAGGTGTCTTACGGGTCGTACTTGCACTATCACTAAGTGGTTTTCTTGATCTGGAAAATGACTAACTAACCGGAGAATCTACCTTAGATTTAATCCGAGCACGGCCATGCATTTCGATCTTGTGGCCCAAAGATACTAACCCTGCAAGGGTGGACAATCCCTTCGTCCTATTCTCTTTGTTCAATACAATTCACAATGACCCAGTAACTGCCCATAAAGCCTCCTTCTACGGTGCGACTTCATGTATAAAGCTCCCACTAAACTTCATGTATAAACAAGGCTCTTTGACTATTCAAAAGAAACCATCTAATTTATCAACATGATCGAAATTATCATCCAACCTTTACATTTGTTTTGTGAATTACAAGCTATAAGTTTATCAAAACCAGAACAAATTGGATATCACCATTATGAATGATCTTATCATTATAAGACTCTCTTGATGTATTACCAAGGATAATATGTCACCGATATCTTCTCAAATCTATCTACATAGATTTTGATACCTTTACAATGTATTGCATATTTCTTAGTCATTCATCTGGAATTATATATTAATTCCTTACTTAACCAACTAAGCATAGAAACATAGTTTCCAATGAATTATGTCTACTACATATAAGACTAGAAAAATATTCATATGTCAAGTTACATAGGTATTTAGTAAAAGCACATAGCTCCTACTAAACCTCATGATTAGGAAAATTATAAAGCTCCCACTAAACTTCATGTATAAACTAGGCTCTTTGACTATTCAAAAGAAACCATCTAATTTATCAACATGATCAAAATTATCATCCAACCTTTACATTTTTTTTTGTGAATTACAAGCTATAAGTTTATCAAAACCAGAACAAATTGGATATCACCATTATGAATGATATTAATGCACTATTCCGACTAATTTCATACTCTAAGTAGATATCACCCTTGTGAATGATGCTAATGTATCATTCCGGCAAATTTCATACTCTAAGCAGCAACAAACTACATAGAGAGAAGAGATGAGATGAGATGAGAAGAAAAAACGGAAGAAAAAGTGAACAGAGATAAGGTAGTCTGCCCATAGTTCAATTCCTCTAATCATCTTATTCTTCTGGTAAGTTTTTGCATATGTATTCCTCATTATTCCATTTCAAGAATTCTTATGAGTTTATGTATTTTAATCATCATTGTTGTATGCAGGCATATAAACATATGGAATTATTATGGAAAACATTGAAGTTGACTTTTTCTTTAAATACAGGACATCATCAACAGTAAGTCTTGTGTACCAATATATCGATTTTACATGCTTCCCTACATGTTTTCTTGTTTCTCTAAAGGGTTTAACCTTATTTTTTGTATTGCAGTGGGAAAAGGGAAGACGTTGGATAGGAAAATCAAAACCCGTCATCTTATTCATCAACAGAAGGCGAGGGTCTGGTCTACGGAGTGTTCGCGTTGCTCATCGTTGGGGAGGAAGTATTTTTTCGTGTCATTGGTTTCATTGTGGAATCATGTATGCCACATGCATAGGGATGAAGCCAGAAATAAATCTTACCCGGAGCTCAAATTAATAAAAAAAATATAAAAGGTTATTTACGATTATTCATAGTAAAATAACTAATTACCACAAAAGTGTTTTCAAAAATTAAATTAGTGCATTGAATAAAATTTTGACAACAAACATATAATAAAATTTCACGCTCTATATAGTAATTAATTAACATTAATTCATATTCATATGATTACTAGTTTTCAACTACATGTAAAACATAGATTCATATTAATATTAAATAATATGCATACACCTTATTAATATATGTATCCATAATCAAATAGATATTTATATTCATTTAGCCTAAATAAGAATTTTATACCCCTATAAAATCGATTAAGAATTGTGATCTATGCCTTAGCAACCAATTTTACGGACAAAAAAATTTAAAAAAACAATAACAAATATATCAATATATGTTTTTATAAGCAAATACATATTTTTGTTTGAATAAGACAAAAAAATTAATTTAAATACATATTGAAATTGATTAATAAGTGTTATTTATGCCTTAAGGAAATGAATATAGAGACAAAACAAAAAAAAAATATAGTAAATTGTTTCAACCCATAAACATCAAGTTTATTAGACAGTAGAACAACCAACATCAACTTTAAATTAATCAATGCATTATGAAATTGAAATGAAATTTGAAAATAAATAACCAAAATTAATCTTATAGTCCCTCTATCCCTAAATAAAGTTTATAAAACAAACTAATACGATGCATATGACATCCAATAAATAAATACGGCAAATGGACAAACATTAGAGGAAATTGTAGTGGTCACTAACTATGATTGTCCCCTTCGGACACCTTAAGGTCAACAGTCCAAAAGTGCTCATATTGTAATTAGGGGCCTAATCACTTATTCACTTGTCCCAGACCGGACCGAGGACCTAATTTGGAAAAACCAAGAATCAGATGTCGGACGGACTCCGTTCAGTCCAGTCCAGGATTGTCCCAGTTAAGTTTATATCAATTCAATAAGTTAAATTCCATTCTGTTTAGCTCTATTTAATTATGTTCATTTCTGTTCACTACGAGTCCTTACAATTTAGTTCAATTTAGTTAAGCAAATATCAATATAAAAGAATAGGGCCTTAGTATCATGTTTGTACCATAACTAAATTAAGATCCAGCGTCTGTGAGACTCTGACCGATCACACAACAGTGATCAATCCTCTATCAAAAATTACAACCAACATTCCCCTCAATTTAGTAACTGACAAGCAGAACGCTTTTATCCAAGGACGATTAATGTCAGACATTTTGTTTAGTTGCCCGTGAGGTCCTTTCTCTCATCAATCGTACTAGAAAGAGTTCTAACTACTATGTGGCGCTCAAGATTGATATGCATAAGGCATATGACCGTATTAATTGGGAATTTTTGTTGCAAATTTTGCATGCGTATGGCTTTCCTTCTCGCTGGGTTAATTGGGTGAAGCAATGTGTGACGACGGGTCTTATAAAGTTGTGGTTAATGGTACGACTTCAAGTACATTTTTTTTCCTAAGTGTGGCCTACGTCAGGGTGACCCTTTATCTCCGTCGTTATTTGTTCTTTGCATGGACATTTTATCGCGTTTACTCCAATTTCATGAACAACAAGGAAACATTTTGGGGCTCAAGATTTCAAGGTATGCACCTCTTATCTCGCACTTGTTTTACGCTGATGATGCCATGATTTTTTTGAAGGCTACTACGGATTCGTGTCGAGTTGTTGCTGGGATTCTGGATACATTTTGCCAAATTTCGGGGGAAATGATCAATTTTTCCAAATCATTTGCTAAGTTTTCTCCTAATACCCCTAGGTTAGTTCAGGAAGATTTCCAACATATACTCTCTGTATCGAAGTTTGACTCTTTGGGTATTTACCTTGGGGTTCCTATAGATGTTGTGGGCCATCGTTCGCAACCATTTTTCTATTTGATTGATCAAGTCTTGAAAAAGATTAGTCAATGAAACCATTTCAAGTTTTCTCCAGCAGGAAAGGTGGTGTTAATTAATTTTATACTTGTGGCGTTGTTTACTCACATTATGGTGATTTTTCAGTTGCCTAGCTCTGTTCTGAATAAACTTAATAGCATCATGATCCAATTATGGTGGGCCAAGGATGGTCACAAAGGAGTCCATTGGGTTCGCAAAGAAATTGTTCAGAGGCCCAAAGACATGGGAGGGCTAGGTATTCGCAATCTGGTCTCCTTTAATGATGCATTGTTAATGAAACAAGCCAATTGGCTTATCACGCATCCTTAGTTGTTGATTTCTAAACTATATGCATCTCGTTATGGTGTTGCTTTTTCTATATCTAAACCTCCACTTAGACCTTCAGGTCAGATTAGGTCTAGAGCTTGGAGGAGCATTCTAGGGGGGAACACCCTTTTGCGTCAAGGGATGGAATGGAAGATTGGCTCTGGCACTTCTGTTTGTATTTAAGATCCCCTTTGGCTTCCCACTCATGAGAAGCTTTCTTGTGATACAGTTTCTGTTGGTGTTTTCCAACAGACAAAGGTTAGTGATTTAATTAATCATCCCGATCAATCTTGGAATAAGGGGAAGGTGTGTCATATTTTTGAACCTTCTTGTCCACGTCAAGTGGTTGCTACTGAGTTACCCTCTACTCCTGAAGAGGATTTTCTCATCTGGCGTTACACAACATCTGGAGTGTATACAGTCAAATCCGGGTACTTCTTTAGTATGCAGAGTAAACAGGATGGGTGGGGAGTGCCTTCTTGTGAGCAAGCTTTTTGGAAGAAACTGTGGGCTTTTGACTTACTTCCTAAGTGAAAAATCTTTATATAGAAGTTATTGTATGGTGTTGTGGCACTGAAAAGTAGATTGGGGGATCTTCATATGGACATCCATGGACTGTGCCCCCTTTGTCATAATGCCGAGGAGACGTTAGACCACCTTTTTAGGTTTTGTCTTGTTATGCAGGATATTTGGAGGAACTCTCCTGTTGCGCTTAATACCCAAGCTTCTAGCATGTTGACAATGATTGGTTGGATTATGGACATCTTTAATTTTTTTTGGGAAAAGGATCAGAATTCACAGCATGTCTATTCAGTGGTAGCAACGCTATGGTCTATTTAGTGTCATCGGAATGAGTTGATTTTTCGAGGTGCTAGTCTAAGCCCTACTTGGGTGACTAATCGTGTTGCACAATGTGTTGCTGGTCAAAGGACTGCTTAGGACTACCGTGTCAAATATAATGGGCCTTCCCTTTCCTGCACTGTCTCCATGTGGGCACCTGGGTTTGTTAGGGGGAATCTAGGGTCCTCCAGCACTCTGATAGTCCAGGCCTTGAGGAATTTAGTGCCATTGTGGATGGTTCCTAGTCTTCCTCGCAGTTTCTTGCTTCAGCTGCTTGGGTTATCATACGGGCGGGCTCTGATCATGTAATTATGTTGGATACTCAGGTGGGTTGTTTTGCTAATAGTTTGGCAGCGGAAGCACATGCAGTTTTGGGTGCGATTACTTGGGCTGCTCATCACCAGGTTCATCGGTCTTTGGTGCATACGGATGCGTTGCAACTTGTCCTTATTTTGCTCAAGAAACTTCTTGTTCCAACAGCGGTTTTGTGGGTTTGTCATGATATTCAGCGGTTGGCGGGTCAGATGAAGGTTTGTATTATAGCCAAGGTATATAGAACCTCTGGTGCAGGAGGCTCATGAGTAGGGGTAGCCGTTAGGTTTCTTAGTTTGTTGTTCTGTTGTTTTCTTTCTATTGGTCCAATGTCCCAAAAAAAAAAAACACCAAACGTCCCAATCTGACTGCAGTGTCGTCGATTCACGCTGCTGCTAGTCTGGGCCGTACGCCCCCCGGATAATGTTTGATACTAAGTTCATAGGAGCGCAAAAGACTCATTTGATGAGCCAATATACTTTAATAACAGGAGCACATAGTATAACATGGGTCAAGACAGCATCAACATTAGTTCAGAACTCATACTCCATGATTTTACCAGAACATTGTACATCCTTATCAAAGCAACCAACATAATTAACAACCGCTTATCTGCTGCTCTAGCCTTCAGTACTTTATATACAGTAGATGTAAAATAACAAAGATGCCAGCTTATCATCTACAAGGAACCCGAGTGTGAAGAACTTAACTTCTCCAATCCTTAACTCGTTGGAGAGGGTATCATAAAATTTGCACATATCGTAATTCCTTTACTAAGCAAGAGAAATGCCTTGACATCACAAATTACAAAAGGTATTGTTGCCAAGATTAACCACATTTGACATTTTTTAACATAATACACAACTGGAAGAACCAGAAAAATTTACAGACTCGCTTAATCACCAAGAATTTATTACTTGTGTATAGCCTCATACTAACGTAAATACTAACCTGAACCTAACCAAATTTTGCTGATTGACTAGAATGTGTGCATGTGAAATACCGAAATACAGCTTCACTTCACGAATGGTACACCAGACGGGACCCTTTGAGCATACTCATCGTACTCGTCGTCAAAAAACTGTCTCAAGAAAAACTCTTCATATGGTATTCGTCCAGCAAAGAATTTCCACACAACCACTGCAAACACAAGAGTACAAATGGGATTCAGTAGCATTATCTGGCTACCAACTGACCACATGAAAAAGCCACAGTACCCTGGATGCCTTGCAAGTCGATAGATGCCCTGGGTAACTAGTCTGTGATGCTCCTCATGGTTAACTTTGATCAGATGAGTGAAGGCACGGCCAGCTGTTACCATTGCCATTTTGCGTATAGTTTCCCCAATGACAACCATGACAAGGCCTAAGTTGCTTATCCACCAATATTCCTTCAACCCTGGGAAGTAGCTAATTTCAAGGCAGTACTCCAGCAATGAACATATCATTGCCATAACGTAATTTTTGCTTATCAAAAGAGACTTCAGAGTCACATTTGATCTCCCATGGATACAGACCGCAAGAATGTACTCTGAAGCATGAAAGAAGATTATAGCTGCAGCAAATTCAGATAACTGTCTACAAGCAGTGTAGCTGAAGATATCTATCATCATTATATAAGATAATTATCTAAACTTCATTAACAGAAGGGCACCATCAGAAATCGTTCAGCCATGTGAATGCATCCCAGCATCATATTTCTTAGATGTCACTAGAAGACGTAGACTAAATGTGAACACATAACAGGAGATGTGAAACTGCACATCATGCCAAAACTGCAACAACTGAATTTAACCTGAAACATCAAATAAGATCCTTCTCGTAACGAACAATTCATCGCATATTGCAATTCCTGTTCTGTACACAAATTCTCAAGGTATCAATATACAATTGCAACATATATACATTGGCAATAAATGTGACAGATAACATTTTTTAGATAAGACTAAACCCACATGATTCCAGGATGAATTAACAAACATTTGAGAAAAACACACAAACCAGCATGCCACTACGTCACTGTATGCATGACATAAATTCCTGTGAATTCGATTATTATCTTGTTTTTCTCTGACTGTTACTATCATTCTTGTCATCTTTAAGAAAAAATGTCTTCTTATCTCTCTTTTGTGGTCATACATACTTGGTCCTTCCCTAAGTCCTCAGTGCCCTAGAAGACTTCAACATCTGGCTGAGACATCTACTACAGTACTACTACTACTGGCATACAAGAAGTTACAGGTGTCCTCTTCTGTTGCCCCTTAATACTTCTACAATATTACAGTCACACCTTAACTTGTGTTACATACAGGTCAGATTACCATTTTTAAAGGGGTTGCTAATAACTTCATTTAAATTCGTAGGTTAGTCTGATACATTTTTCACCCCTTACTCTGTATATCAGAAGCATTAACCCAAGCAATGAAAACTGAATCTTAAACAAACATAAACCCCCTCTTAAGCTAAAAATCCACAAAACAAAGATCAAAATAATATCAGAAAAGAAACATGCATACGATATTCAACAGCATATTTCAAGAACTACAAAGTAGAAACATTTATGCCCTTTAGATCTCCTTTAAACTCGGAACCTTCTACAATGGCCTTAATTACTTAACTAAGCTTGTTTATATAAGAAGCATAGTAATTCGTATACAAGGAACAGACCTAGTAAGCCAATAGCAAGACAGCTATGTAGATTCTTGTCAAGTAATTCTGCACTAGCGTTATCACACTAATTACTTCAAATTCAAAACTCCAAATAAAATGAATTTAGTTAGTCTACTTAGGGACTCTCGTGTAAGACATTCCTATCATCACCAGTTCACCACATGCTACTTTCATACAATAATAGATGTTTACTATATACTAGCTCCTAAATATTAACAACACTATACTATAATTCCTCGGCAATTTTATCTCACATATTTACTCTAAAAGCTCACACACACTAATACTTATGCCCGTTAAATACTTTAATAAACCTTTGAAGTTTGAACAGCGCGGATCCTTCTTCAATGAACTTTACCACTAACCTACTATGCTTGTTCATATGAAAAGCATAACTCCTATAGAAAGAACACAACTAGTAAGCCAACAGCCCAATGTTTACGCATATTTTCGACAGGTGATTCTGCACTGGAATTATCACCCTTGTAAACAATTCCTTAATCGTGAGTTTGAAGTTCATACTTCGAAGTAAACTATACGTACGAGAGAGCTCTTAAAGTTACACAATGACAACGTAATTTAATTCCTCGGCATTTTAACACTAACAACACACACTCAGTAATCCGTAATCTTAGATGATACCACCAGCTCTCATGAACCGCTCGTTGATGATCTAAATAAACAACATTAATACAAAATATAGGCTCATTCAATAAACAGAATATCTTGGAAGAGACCGTCTATTTTTATGATAAAAGTAGGCGGAGTCATGCTGGCAATAATGAATATAAGTTTGTGGGGAAATGAAATTTTCACTCCTCTTGTTGATTTTTTACACTCCTCATGTGAATATGTGCTCTCGAGATGTTAGTGTGAGTGTAAAAATAACATATGAGGGTGTAAAAATCATTTCCCACTTGACTTGGGCTAGTATGGAGCTTAAGTAAACTCAGCTTAGACGGCCTTTTCTAATAACTTGTACGGGTTGAGGTAGAGTTAGGCCTTGCCCTTCTCGTTTATGTTCTAGAACAAGCACATTAACGTTTATAAACTATTACTATATTTGGGCACATTAGAGCAGTTAATTATGCAAAAAGGGGATATAAGGATTCGAACTCGAACTAGTGGGTCAATTTGCTCCTCGATAATAAGGATACATAAGGAAATTAATTCTAGACTATGATTACAATAGGAAAGAATCAATAGTGAGTTTAACAAGTATGAAATGAGTAAAATAGGAATCACATCAATGAGTCGCATAATAATGATAAAATCAAAAGCATATGATATAAGAGGAGTACAAATTACCAGCGAAAAGGGGGTGAAAGAGACGGAGGTGGGTAGTGAGTCAATCGGGCGAGTGCAACCGAGTCACCGTCCGAGTCAAATTGTCGCCTCCCTGGAGATCGGTTGTAAATTTGTAATTATATCGGTTATGCTAAAGAAATTATAGGCCAATTACCGAGGCCCCACCCAATTAATTTCTGCTGATAGAAATGTAGAGTAAATTAGTCTACTAATGTAAAAAGGACGGTATTGGAGTAGAAAAAATTGTTTTTTTGTGCAATAGGGTGGGCACTTAATAGGTGCAATTGGTCTATCATCCCTTTTAATAGATATGATAACAAAATAAACTCTTGTTCCCAAATTTTCCACTTTGACCTTTTTTAGTTGTTGTACGCACTAAAATAAACTAAAAAAGCGGTGGTTTTTAAAATCGACATCCCCTAAAACGAGAAATTATTTTGCAATTGGGCCTATTGGCACTACTCACTTAATAAAATGGTATTTGCATGATTTTGTTGATGAAAAAGAAGGGTAAAATGGTCAACTAACAAAAAAGGAAAAGTAATAGGAGGAATTTTTTATCTCTTAATGGCCTATTTGACTCAAAATCCAATAGGCCCTATCGACCTATCATTTATTGCTCCCTAAAGGAGAGGCGCTTTCCAAAACGTACAACCCTATAAAGGGTGGTGATGGCTAGTGTTGGGTTGGGATGGCGGTTTCTGTGGGTGGATGTGGCTGGTTGGCCTCGTACACGGTGGTTGGAGATGACCGATTGGCCGACAAAGGGGGGGGACTAAACAGGGTAGAGCTGCCCCTGAAATATCCTCCCTCATAATGCTTCAAAGTTCCTCGCTTGGAGCTTGTATGATGACAATTTTCTCATAGCAATCTACTCCTTTGTTGGCTAGCATGTCAGCAGCTCGGTTTTCTTTTGATGAATGTGCTCAATTTTCCCTTCCCATTGGTGTTTGAAAATGAGATGCAACGGACCATGATGAAAGTATTCACTTGTCATATAATCAACAAATTCTTCCTTATTATCCATGTCCAATTGGACCTTTGTAAAACCTATATTCCAAGCTTGTTGTAGACCATAATCAAAGCTATGAGTTTCGCTCTCATTGGGGTGCATATTCTAAAAGAGCCATAATAAGGAACCAAGAAATCTACCCCCTAAGTTAGTTGTATACACCCCCCCCCCCCCCCTACGTTAGAATCCCCTGTCCCCAGCGAATCTTGGGTTTTCTTGCGCTACTTCGTCATTGTTCATTGAGAACTAACTTAGGGCATAAATCCATCTAATGATGACCTTCATGGGTATGGTGCATGGAGCATGTTGAAGCAAAGAAATTTATCAAAGGCGCACTAAGTGTCTTGGAACCTTTGGTGCCGAAAGATCATGGTGCATGATGGGATTGTGTCACTTTTGTCGAACATAACTATGTTTCTCTATCTCGAATTCTCGATATCTACTGGCAAGATACGGAGAAGACCATAGGCAAATCAGATACTAAGGCTTTAGGGTTGGTATTACTTACGTTATCTACAATCCAAGATAGCGGATTTTCTTGATAGAAAGATGTGAACCTAGTCACTAAAGTGAATTGGTATAAATTATGTCCATATCGACTTGTTGAGATACTTGTTAGTCTTGTAGCAAGTGAATGATGGATTCATCATGAGCATTGTAATGAAGACAACTATGAGAGTCTGTGAGGTTACTCTTGAGCCTGCAAAGAATATGATCAAGGCAAGCCAAATAAAAATTATTACCGTTTGTTAGAATATCTTCCAAATAACTTTCAATGATCTGCTATCTTGACAAATTATTTGGATAGTAAACTTAATCATAAACTCTGTCATGGAGGATTTATTCCAATAGAGAGCATCAGTAGGGCAACAATTTTCCTCAAAGCATCTAGATGTTAGGTAGTTGAAAAAAATTCCCAGGATTGCATCGGATCTAATTAATTTACAGTATAACCGAGGATGTTCCCAAGAAAGTCAGCTTTGGCCTCGTCTGAAAATGGCTTGTCACCAACCCATTTTAAGAGTGGCTTTCACCAACCCATTTATTGTCCTAGAAGAGAGTGTTGCGGCCATTCCCTATGGTTGTGGAATTACCTTGCACCATGTGTTTAGTTTTACTAACTATACCTTTCCATAGGTTAGACATCTTTTTGCGAGGTTGGAACATATCTATGCCGCATCTTCAATCGCGAAACTTAGCTCAAATGGCTCTAGACTATAGTGATTATGGTTCAACGAGGATGTGCCACCCAAGCTTACGTAGGAAGGTTGCATTAGTTAGGCCTCATTTGCACTATATGAAGTGCTTAGACAGATTTAATTAGCTTATATACCTCAGGTTAGCTGTTTAGGAGGGTTTTTGGCCTTTTAATGAAAAATGGAGTGATATAAATTCTATCGACCTCTGGTTGTTTTTATGTTAGATGTCATATTCAATTCGTAGATAAAACTTATCTGCTATTAAAAAATGTCTATTTGTATAAAAGTTGATAAGTTAATTAAACTCATAATGAATTTAAGAGGAATTCAACATTATAAACATAAGTTAGTATAACCATATACAAAGTCGTATGTATAAGGTTAGTTTCACCTATTCACCATTAGATTTTGGTCAAAAAAACAAAAACATAGTATTAAAATTATAAGTCGATTTGAAAATGATCAAACTATTGAACATAAAGGGTATAAGAATTAATTAGTTTAATTTTACACATAAATTGCTCCTTTGAAACTATTATAAATCTTTCTAAAAAAAAGAATGAAGAATCTAGTATATGTTAGTTAATCAAGTTTAAATCAAGCAATCTCAAGGTAAGTAGCTAGTTAACAGTCAAATGGAAAGGAAGATGTATATGTTAATTATACAACCAAATGAATAATCGATGACCCTCATACGATATTATTTGTCCTTTTAATGTTTAGCACTCTAAGTAGACATCTACACCTCTAGTAAACTTGATGTTACAGTTGCATCGGATCTAATTACACAACGTGTATACCGCAAATTTTAGATAAATAACTTCTGAACCCACCCACCCCCCCCCCCCCCCCACCCAAAAAAAAAGATAGCTAATATACACTTCATATTTTTGTTTTATCAGACTTGTAATGCTAACCAATTTTTTAACAACTAGCTCCAAGGGTAGCCTATTTTATAAATCATTTTGTACTCTTTTCTACCAATTTTTTCTAACCCCCTCCCCCCAAAAAAAAAAAA
>CAAKMY010022727.1:0-13101 GCA_901111285.1 Corrigiola litoralis | reverse complement strand
AGAAGAGAGAGAAAAGGGTAAATCTGTAAGTCATTTTTTCAGATTTTGGAAATGATATATTTCTATTGGTTGAGACTATATGCCAGGTGGTGGTTCTGGACCACCTAATAATTTCTCGCTTCAAAGCCCACTCTTATGCTTTTCTCCTTCCAATTCGATTTCTAGGCCCAAATATATACAGAACCTTATGGGCTAAACGCCTAAGCTATAATACTACGGAGTAATTTACTAGCGAGTTTTTTTTTTTGTGATATTTACAAGTGAGTTGTGAGAACGCATATGTTTTTTTAGCAAAATTACGTAGAATCAGGTGTTGTTACCAAATTCATAATCATTCTTTTACACTAATTTTTTTATTTTCGATTTATGTTTAAAAATCCAAATGTTATATGAGAGGTGGCTACCAATTCGGTAACACCCAATTAATTTTTCTTATTGCTTTTGTAACTTTCTTTAATGTATCGATTTTATGTGCCATGCGCTTTTCTTTAATATTGATAAACACACCAAGCCCTTTTATTTTTAATCATTTGGATAATTGGCTAAAAAAATTGAAATATAATTTTTTTTATCTGAATATAGTGATACTTTTTCTTAAGTCTTTTGAATTAAATTCATCATTTTTTAGATGATGTGGAATTTGCACTCGTTATCCTTTGCGCATTGGTAAAGCGCAATATGGAGGGGGATGCAAATGCATCCTCAACGAAATTTAAGGATTGCTTCGTTTTTTAGTCTTTGACATGAAAAACAAAAAAGAAATAATCAAATCAAATCCCACACAAACAAAAAGAACCGGTTCCTTACTCTCCTCCTCTCTAGAGACTCCTTAAGGATTTCTATTGAGACTCTTTAAATCTTTAATGCTATCATTAACTTGAATCTAGACCGTTTGGTTATATTGGTTAGACATAAGAACTCTTGATGAACGTTGTTATCATTAGTTTACCATTATGAAGGAGTAGGAATTGCTTGCAATTCCGCAATAGAATGCTTGTGTGATAAGAGAAGAGAGTTAGAATAAATGATTATGGTATTACAATTTGATGAGATGTTTTGTGGTTAAAAGCTTTCTTAGTTCTTGATTATCCCCCCAATTACCATTGTTATTTAGAATCTTGTTAACTTAACACATTCAAACCCTCTCTTAGTGAGACTTAGAATATTGTAGACAACCGTCCTTTGTGGTTTGACCCGACTACCCTAATACTTTACTTAGGTTTATAGTTAGAAATAATTTAGTGTTGACAACCACGACATTTGTCGCACCATCTACATGTTTTAAGTTCAAAAGATAGGAGAATTTTTATAAAGTAAATTATATGAAAAATAATCGGCAATGTAAAAAAAGTCATGTTGAAAAGATATAAGTCATGTAAAAAACAAAACATGTTCAAAATACATATCAAATGTTGGGCATCACATTGGTTTACAAGAGAATGAATGATTTTCACATGTTATATCGTTAAATATTTTGTCCGAGGGTTTAAAGATTTTGTTCAGCACAATTATCTCGATATTACAGAGTATAAGTTATCGGTTTTCATGTTATGTACTCTAGACAAACAACAAATTTAGCTAGATATATAGGCAATTAAATTTCTTGTAAGTACTTCGTATCTTTTTCCTCAAGGGACATACACGTAATAGTCTGGTAGATCAAGGATTTGAGGTAAATTCTTCCTTTGCCTTGTTATTACAAGTCCCATAACCAGACAAGTCAAGTAGTCAACTCCTTGTTTTCCATTTTCCAAAATAGTTACACTCAAATTAACCACCTTATCCTATTATCCTAATTAGTAACCACTGATTAGCAGAATATGTAACATTTTCCTATGGTATGTGTCTTCCTCCAACAAGACTAGTCACTAGACTCACTACTCAATTCACTATGTTTTACTTACAACCAATCATGTTCACCCATCTAATATAGGTGGGTAGCTATCAAAAAAAAAAAAATTATGTTCGTTATACTGCATTTTCATTTTTCAGTCACAATTTACCACCACCAAAAATCCTAAAATCAATTTCCATAATAGTGACCAGAAAAAGTAGACATATTGAACTACACGCCAAAATAAATTTCAAAAATTTCTGCACACATACCATACCAGCCAAAATCCCAACTACTACTACCCAGTGGCAAACCCGTAAAATCCCTCAAAACCAACCCCAAATCCCCAACCCACCCCGATATTTCCCCATAATTTCCACCCAATTACACCCCAAACACAGTACGCGCAAAACAAACACACTCTCCCTCAATCCCCACCCTCCATCCCTCCACGTCACCAATCCACCCCTCCCCAATCCAACGGCTCCCCTTCCCCCACCCCAAACCCTAACCTCCCCCCCTTTTCTCCAAGGTTTATCCCCCTTTCTAGAGAGAGAAACAACCCACCAAAGTCCCACCTAGAGAGAGAAACTCCCAACACTCACAAAACCCACTAATTTAATTCATAACATACAAAAGCATATAGTAAAATTATAACATAAGGTAATATACGGTTAAGTTATATATATGGATGAGATGTGGGAGAGGGCGGTGGAGACGGCGTTGGAGGGGCAAACGGACACGTCAGCGATAAAGTCCCTAACCCTAGACGGGGCAGTGAAGTGTGTGCAGGGGAGGTTACCGACCCACCAGAACATTCTAGAGAGGTTTCAGAATTTGCAACATTTGTCGTTAGCGAACATAGGGGTGTCCTCGTTGGAGCAGTTTCCGAGGTTGAGGAATCTGCAGAAGTTGATACTGTCGGACAATAGGATATCGGGGGGGTTGGAGTTCTTGGTTGAGGCGGGCTTGGGGGAGGGCTTGAGGGATTTGGATTTGAGTAATAATAGGATTCAGTTTATTGAGGATCTGGCCCCCTTGGCGGAGTTGAGCAGGTTGGTGTCGTTGGATTTGTATGAGTGTCCCGTGACGAGGGTGAAGGATTATAGGGCTAGGGTTTTTGGGTTGATTCGGAGTTTGAGGTATTTGGATAAGAGTGATGTTGATGGGAATGAACGCCCCGAAAGCGATGATGAGGATGACGAGGATGAGGAGGGGGAGGAGGGGGAGGATGTTTATGAAGCGGATGAGGATCCCGGGAGCGGGGAGATTGAGGGGGAGGAGAGGGAGGGGGGGGGGGGGTTGGGGAATGGGCACGGGAACGGGAACGGGAACGGGGAGGAAATTGTCGATGCGGAGGGGGATGACGAGGAGGAGAGCGATGCGGACGAGGAGGAGACGGAATTGTCGAGGCGGAACGGGAACGGGGTTTATAACGGGGTGGCGAACGGGGTAGGGGGCGAAGGGGAGGATGGGGAGGAGGAAGGAGAGGAGGAGGAGGAGGAGGGGGAGGGGGAGGATGAGATTGATGAGGATGACGGGGAGGATGAGGAGGATGTGGTGGAGGTGCACGACGTGGGGGATAGTAGTAGCGAGAGTGACGGGGATGAGGAGGGGGAGGAGTTTGATGAGGAGGATGAAGATGGGGATGAGGAGGAGGAGGATGAGGTGGAGGAAGTGGATAATGATGATGCGGAGGAGGTCGGGGGTGATGAGCCGGAGAGTACGGGGAGGTTGAATAGTATGGATGGGGAGATTGATGGGCATGAGCAAGGGGAGGAGTCGGATGATGAGGATAACGATGGGGAGACGGGTGAGGAGGAGGTTGGGGATGCTGAGGAGGATGAGGAGGGGGAGTCGGAGGAGGATGATGATGGGGAGGATGAGGTATAATTTCGCCTAACCCTTGTGACGATCTTGCTATTTCGTGCTCTATAAATATGTTTTTGCAGGGTTTATTCTTGATCTATTGGATATCTCTGTTGTTTGTGCTAATTTCGTTGATTTTAGCTATTTTAGAACTGAATTTTTTTTTCCTGTTGGAGATCTCCTGTGTATTCAGGTTGTTTATGGTGCTTTCCTTCTACACGAAGACGTTTGACGGTTTGTGCTTGTTTTGTGTTAATTGAGGCCTCTTTGTTGGACTTACATTTGTTCTTGTAGCTTCCACGAGTAGCAGTTGGACTGGGTTTAGTTTGTTGTTAGTAAAAAAGTGTGAGAAAAGTAGGTCCTAGTCAACTAGGGAGTGAACGAGTTCTTACAAAAAGTGTGTCGAATGATTTTCTGAAATTCACTTGCGTGTATCGTAGAAGTGTATTCTCAACACTTTTCTTAGGAGTGTGTAAAAGGCTAAATTTTGTTTTTTCTCTTACGAGTCAGATGTGTTTTGTTCTGTTTCTATTTATTTGTCTCTCTGTAGATAACTTTCATTACATGATTAGATAGCTTATTTGCTGCAATATAGATTCTTCATAGTCTTAGGGATCTCAGCTAGATTGAGGGTTTTGCTGCTTGTATCAAGTACTTGGAGCAGGTGACTGATAAATAAGTGTCTTTATTTAGGCTAATATCTTTGTTTATGTCAGACCTGTAATTAGCTCATACTTGACCAGGGAATTTGATAAGCTTTATACTTAGTTTTTCCTTGTTTTATATGAGCTGTTGGTTTATTGTATTGCTACAACATTGCATACTTGATCTGATCATTCATCCAGGGAGTGTTGTTTTTTACGTTGTTTAATGCTGTTGGATTCTCATGATTTCTGTGGCAAATAGCAGGCCAGCAAGGAATGAACAATGTATGTAATGTCTGCTTTGGTCTCCTTTGAAATTGGCGTTGAAATGACATTGGCATGAAAGACTGTTGATATTGTTACGTTCCCCCACTGCAGGACACCCCTATTAGCTGTTCACCTTGTGCTGTGAGTTGTAGTGGTCCTGTGTTTCTGTTTGTATCGGAATTTTCTTTTACCATGCGTTTCAGGGGAGAACTGCTTTGTATTTTGCGTTTATGATCTTGATGGGGCTGGGCATGACAGCTTTTTGCTCTTATGTTTTCCTGCATTATCGATGCTTACTTACTCAGAGAATTCTGTATTTAGAGGGTGTGTGTTTTAACTGTTCTGAGATCCCTAGTTGTCTTGGTTTGCTGTTTTTTGGTGTGTTCTGGAGGGGGTGATCCAAGCTTTCAATGGTGGTTTTGAGAGGAGGGGGGGGGGGGATGCGTTTGAGGTTGTGTTTTTTTTTTTGTTCTCTGCTATGTTTTCTTGATAATCAAGAAGTTGGTATTTGCTGTTTTGTTAATGTTGTTTCACTAATTAATGATCTGCTGTTTCTATTGTTTGCTCATGGTATGTGCTTTAATGGCAGGAAGAAGATGGTGAAGAAGGCTACTTGGTTCAGCGGGTAAGACAGTCTACTGATGATGCAGAGGACAGTGATATGGAGCCTGGAAATGAGGGAGATGGTGGCGGAGAAGGAGAGGAAATCGAAGATGATGATGATGATCTTGGGGAAGGGCAGGTGATGGCTCCCTCTACTTCTCAGCCAAAGAGGAAGAGAGATGATGGCGGCGTAGATGACGAGGAAGATGCTGATGACGTAGGGAGGCCGTCTTCGAAAAAGCATCACTGAAGAGAAGAGGTTTCTGCTGGTTCTTTCATGGTCTGGTTGGGGTGTTGGAGATGGAGACTGTGAGCTACAGATATCCTGATTGGTAGGCTGTTTAAGAGAGGTTTTTGGCTAGTTTCCTTGAACAGTAATTTAGGAGGGAAAACTATCCCAGATGATGGGTTTTCAAATCTTGTTCAAAAGTTGGTTAGCTATGGTTTTGGCTCCCTCTCTTCTATGAAATAGCCGTTAGTTTGATATTTGAATGACAGTTAAATGAAGGGTTCATTGTCCTTGTGTTCCCCCCAAAACCCCAGTATATATGAAAAAGAGAAAAAAGGGGGAAAATCTGTTATAGGAACTCCAGTGTAGTTCTCCCGCTGCTACCCTGTTTGCTTGTTCGAGCAGTTTTCAATTGGAGATTGTGTATAAAAAGGCTTCTTTAAACAGTCACCTTTCTATCTTTGTAAATGCCATGCAATTTGTGGGCATTTTCGACTTTATCTCTCTTTGTGTGTTAAGTTTATTTAATTTTCTTACAAGTGGCATTTTTGAATGGTTTAGTTTAGCCCCACTTTTTTAAGGCTGTAATGCAGGTATATCTTGGTGTCGTGGTATCATCCATCATGTTTCATGAATGCCTATGCTACATGGAGCTTTGGTTTGGTTTTGACTTTTGAGTAGTAGTACTTGACTTGCTGAGGTCCATCTGGGTTGCCATGCGATTATGGAGTGGCCCACGTCATAGAGTCTGTTGTACATGAGCGAATTGGGCTGGGCCTTTGTTCACTTGCTATGGCTTGTATCAGTGTGTCTTTTCTTCTGTGGCTTTACCACTGCTGGAGAGCCCATGTTCCATTTGCAAATGGAAATTGGATAAGGTTTGCATCAAAGCCAAGCTCGTGGTGGTCGAAATTCAGCAATTCCCCCATCCTCTCTCTACATTTCTGACTCCTCTTTTCGTATTCCTACTGCTAAACTATGTTGTTATCACCTACATCTTCATTCACCAGTCCGCTCAATACTCGCAATGCCTTGTACAGAAGTAAGAATCCATTTCCTTGTTTACCGTCAACCTTGAAGGTAGTTGCCATGGCAAACGGTACAAGCGACGAGACTGAAGATGGCGGGATTGCCGAGAAAGCAGCCATAGCTGGAGGTTTGATCTCAGCTCCGGTGATTGGATGGTCCCTCTACACTCTCAAGACCACTGGGTGCGGGCTTCCTCCAGGGCCTGGTGGCTCTATTGGTGCTCTGGAAGGGGTGAGCTACTTGGTTGTGTTTGGCATTGTCGGTTGGTCCTTGTATACCAAGTCAAAGACCGGGTCTGGCCTGCCCAATGGGCCTTTTGGTTTGTTGGGTGCTGTAGAAGGGGTTTCTTACCTTTGCTTGCTTGCCATTCTTGTGGTTTTTGGATTACAGTTTGTGGAGAACGGTTCAATTCCTGGGCCCCTTCCGGGAGATAAGTGTTTTGGCTAGTTTAATGTACTTACTCAGTCTTAATAAAAATATCAAATTTCTGTAATTTTTATCTGACTATTTATTGTTTGTGTAATGTTCTCAACTTGGGACATACAACTATACAAGTATACAACGACACAATGACAATTGCCTCTGATAAGGAAAAAAAACGAAAAAAGAAACACAATTGTAAGAGGTGGGAGCATGGGAGTATGGGACTGAACCAGACAATGGTTTTGTAAGACGTGGGAGTATGAATTATGGCTGTTTAGCTTTTACAAATTGAAATAATGATGCACAAACGAGTTAATTGATGAGCGTGTGGATCATAAGACCCTCATCAAGAGTGCAGGACAAGAACATCAAGAATTAGTAAAACAAACATAACAGAGGTCAATCCAGCATCAGAATTCAGAAGCTCCCGGGGCTACTGCCGTCGGGGGGGGGGGGGGGGGGGTGTATCCTCTCAGAAGCTCACATCACATGATTATGCGAAGTGCTGAAAGCCAAGCTTTAATGCGGAGCAACGTAGCCACCTCAGTCCACACATGCCTAATAGCTGACTCCTTGAGGCATGCAGCATGCTAGTTCCTTAAGCTAAAACTGCTGCGTCACAAAGAAAATGTAGCAGCCCTCAAGCAAACAACTTAGAGTAGTTCTTTGGAGCCACTAATGATATATACTGTGGTCAGTAGGTGGCTAAACTTGCCAACTTGGCCACTTGGGCAGTATGTCGATACTATCAGCATCTGTTATGTGGTGCGTCTTTCGACTGCTGTAGCCTGTAGTAAAGCAATGTTGATGAATTTTTAACTATAAGCAGCACTGCAGCAGCATCGTCCACATCAGCACATGTTAATCCGTCTTAGCGCCTATTACAAGTGACAACTAAACAATCATTTCAACAAATATCCACAGGTTATCGGGAACTAAATCATCCATTTCTGTTCTGTAGGATCATACATAAAAATAATCAAAAAAATGAATAGCTCCTCTGTAACAGAGATTACACCATCTTCGAGTGAGGCGTTGCCTTCCAGAGCGTACTTTGAACTTTTGTTATAGCACTGATGTCGGAACCTGGTAAATTTTTTGTATGCCTCTCCTAACCCACGATAGAATGTGCAAGGCAAACACATATTGATGTTCCAATCAGACAACTCTTCCTACTGCCTCTTTGCATAATTAACTGACTGTGATGTTTTTCTAAGTCCTAACAGATCTTCCCACACCTTACTATGCCGATACCTCCCACATTCTGATCAATCAGGCTCAGGACTCAAGATAATACTTATTCGGAAAGGTAATGGTACAAGGAAAATTATTGGATGGTCTATTGTTACTGTTGTTACATTGAACAATTCTGAATCCTAAAAAAATATATGTTTTTTCCTGCCTAGTACAAGCAAGCAATGGCTATAGCCTATGCAGGAAATGGGGCGAGGGAGGTTAAAAGCCGAAGCAATTGTTGCTGCTAATTGCCTAATATATACAGTTCCGGTTACCAAAATTGTACATGATCTTTTATGAAAAATAAAAAAAGAAGACTCCGTTTTTTAACTTTCTATTTCTCCCTTTGGTGGCATAAAAAACTCTTGATCCAAACCCCAAATGTTAAAGCCAACTTCATCAATCTTCCAAGTTTCTTCTATCTCCCTTTGATGATTAGCTGACTGCTCTCCATACCTAAACACCCTAACAGAGGTTTTGCCGCTGTGGGCGATATTGATCCCATCAACATACCTATAATCTTCTATGACAGACTCTGCACTTGTCTCCCAGAAGACTCCATCGCCGTCATCTTCTTCAAGGTTGTTCCTTATCCTGAGCATTCTCGAGTCCTCGAACTGAAGGAGGAGTCCGGAGCGTTGGCTGAAGTAACCCCATAGAGTATGGTGAATTATCTCATACTTTGGCCCACTTTGTGCGTCAAGAATTGCCTGACTTGTCTCAAGCTTAAGGATGAAGCAATCCTCATTGTTGATGACCTTCTCCCCAATGCATACTGCGTCTATAAATAAGTTGGCTGTGGCCCTTGGATCCAAACCCTGACGAGGTTAATAAGGATTATGTTTGAGTAAGATATCACTATATGATAAAGATGCGAATTAGAACTCAAAACTTTTTAATTAACATTGTAACATAGGCATTAGGATTCAAGAAAAAACCTGACAAATTACGATAAATGATTTTGAATTCTTGTAATGAGCTTATCTCCAAATATTGTAAATATAAATTCACTCATCTTTAGGCGATGTCTGTTCACATTCTACCACAATGTCATGAAATGCCACCATTATTAGAAGTTTAGAACATGCCCCTTCCCTTCTTTCCCGAAACCCATTAGAAGTATTCAGCTTCGTGGCAGACAGGTAAGGAACTAAGGATGTATGAATTTTGAGCTAGTAAAATCTGAAGCCTAGCTTACTACGAAAGTGTTAATTGGTTATGGGGTATATTGCGGATAGGTCTTAGCTCTTTGTGCACTACTACTCCTCTTTGAACCTTTTTCACTACATGTACATTCACTTTTATGTAAGATTGAAGCTACTAAATCACCTGTAGAAATCGTCTCAAGGGTCGTGGAGGACCAGAAGTAACAGAAGGTTGATTTGATGATTGCCTCCACGAAAGCTTACCGTTACTCCCAGAGAACACCTTGCAGCCAGACACAACGAATTCAAAGCACCATAGATCTGGATTCTTCTGCCACAGCACAAATCCCCCGGCTTCCTCGGTAGTATTTCCCTTGACAGTTTGATCTCCTAGATGGAATGCAGTGGCACCAATCTTGGCCTGCCCAATCACACACATGCTCTGTATGGAGCTTATAACTGCTAGGCCTCCTGTAGCTGCGATATACTGTTGGAGAATATACTTTGCAGTTGAAGCTTGCTGCATTGAAACCAAGACTTGTCAGATCACACAGGATGATGGGAAAAAATATTTAACCTTCCAAGAAAAGGTTCACAATCTTTAAGTGCAATTTGGATACAAAATCACATGTCGAAATTCTTGTAATTTTAGAGATGCTACTGGCCAGAAGCCTATACAAGGCCTTCAACTGCTAAAAAAAGTCATAACAATGAGGATAATCAAGGCAAAAGTTACAAATGTAACAAGGAATTTCACCGTTACTAAATGTCACTGAATGCCAAGCACAATCTGATCAACTACACATCCATAAGCAAAAATATGAGATGATACCAAATGCATGGACATACGTTGTAGCAATTTCATTAGCCTAGATGAAGTCACAATCTTAAACGACTACGAAGAAATGTGCTCCATCCCCATGGGCAAGGTTAGAACCCTTCACCACATGGTTAAGGGACGAGATGATTAACCATCATGCCACATCTCGTTGGTTAAATGATTAGTCTTCAACATTGCAATTTAACAAACCAAAATGATGAAATTGACTAACATGGCAAAAGAGGATTCTAGTGTTTATTTTTAACTTACAATGGAAGTATCTTTCACGGGCTTACTGATCTCATCAATCTGAACCTGAAGAGGAATGAGGGGGGAGCCAATATGGTGAAGAAGAAACCGAAGCTCATTAATCCTCCCCAAGATCATGGGCGACGACCATTTATCGGATGTCTGTGCCTTCATCCATGACTGCATGTTCTGGCAACGAACGGCAACATTGTTGCCCATGTTGTTGAACATCTCCTCCGGGATAGGGACCTCGAGGATCGTCTCGAGGGCATCTTCCTTGTCTAAATTGGGACAGAGTTTCCTCATCCAGAGAAGGAGAAAGTGAAAGCAAGAAACCAAGAAAAGAAGCCTCTAGCAATTTATATGTACAATAAAAAATGTAAACGAATGATGGGTTGATCGTAAGAGTTTGAATGAGTAATCAAAGTTGGTTACAAAGAGGAGAAACTGGCCTAAACATAATGGTCTAACACTCTTAAGTCAAATTCGAAACATCTTTCCACATTGAAAGAAACAAACATGCATGGTTGATGCAGGAATTCAGAAGAGTTGAACGAGTTATTTATTTAGCTAAATAAGTGCAAAAGGAAATAGTGGACAAAGTCTCATCATCTAGCTCCCAATATGTTTATCTAGGATGGATAAATTTGCGGGAAAATGTTGAAATGTGAAGATGGGAAAGTCAACCATAGTGAAAGGCTCTCCTTGTTTTTAGAATTTTCATGGGGTACAAGTTCAGCTAAGCATGTTGTCCAACACTTAGGTGCGCAAACCACGTTCATTTGTGGAATCAGTTGATTCACGGACCAAATTCAATTAGCAATATGGCCGAAATGTGTTTTCTTCTCTCTGATTCTATATTTTTAATTTTCTTCAGGTGTGTACATAATATATAAGACGTACACATACTATTTGGTATGTTGTCCAAGCTCCCATGGCCGGCAGCCTGTTGGCAATGTTTGCCGGCTTTGAGGGTACTAGAGGCCAGGATATGTTGATTATGTTTCAATTCAACACTTCGATCATTATTTATTCACAAGTTTTTAGAAAATACCGTCTATTTTTATTATGATATAGCCAAATTCACAAATTTTCTTAAGCCTTCTAAAAGCCCAAGTCAAGGTTAAGATAAAAGTAGACGGTTTCTTCCAATACTTTGTGTTATTTATTTGTATACATTTTACAAAATGTACAATGAAATTATTGTAGTAGTTACTTTAGTTCCATGTTAATCACATTTATTCTTTGTAAAGTTGTGTCCTAGTTTTTTACATGTTGAATAAAAAAAGCCCATCAGAAAACTTATTTAGAAAGTAGACGGAGCTATAATACCCCAATAAGGCATATACAGTAGAAACTTTTTAAATTAATACTCAATTAATTAATAAGCTCTCTAAAATAATAAATTTATCCAGTCCCGACTTGGGCCAGTTGTAAAACAACAAAAATCGATAAGATAATAAGATAATATTTTTTTGGGAAACCCTTTTATAATTTTCGATTTCAAGAAAATTATAAATTATTATTTATTAGAAAATTGAGAAAATTGATGCTTAAATTTAGTGATATATGATTCTATAATCGTCTGTTTTTTTCTAAAGCTCAAATCTTTCATAGTCTATAATTTTAGAAACAAACATATATCATGATATCTGATTGAGGGTAAGCTAGTATTGATGATTGATGAATTTTCTTAAATTAATTAGAGCTCTTGACATATTGACTAGTAATATATGTTCCTCAAACTATTATGATTGAAAATAAATCTAGACCTTGATCACTCTCAATTATATAAACTTATCATATTATTTCCAAAATATAAATTCAAATAAATAGTTAACACACTAAAAACTCTTTAATTTAATAACTTCATAAATTAATAAATTTTACCGGTCCCGACAATATTAATTTATAAAATTTTTACTGTAATTCTATAACTTGACTTGTACTTCTAAGGAACTTAAGTAAATTTAGCTTGCCGGACAGGACCATTAAGGCGGACATATCTATACTATTATCTAATAAGCGAAGAAGTTCACCATTTGAGGACACGTGGCAGACAATTTAATGGATATTTAAGAATGAAATTTTTTTTATCATTTTTGTTAAGTAAAATAACTAGAATTAGATAAATTGTGTTCACCTTTCATATTCCTCCAATCTATAGTCTGTTGGTCCTCTTTATATAATTAGTTACTTATAACCTACATGCTCATATTTATTAGTTGATTATACATATCTTCTTATTGACTTTTTCCTGCCCTCCTTCTTATAACGATCATTCTTCATAATCTATGCATATGGACGAACCTTCAACAAGGTTTTTTTTCCAAGCTATGTAGTTTATTCTTGGTGTTTTTATAATTATATATTATTTGTTGAAAACATTATTGATTTTTGTTGTTCCCGTACATCAAAATCTAATAATCAATTATTTGTTTATGTCGGTCTAAATTTAGCGTACACTATCCCCATTTTTGTCACTACTCTTGATCACATTCATATATTATGGATGTTTTATTTTGATTATCATAATATGTTATAATTTAGTAATGATGATAAAACAATATGACAAACTATATGGAAAACTTTATGGTATCATGAACATGAGGTATAAATAATATTTTACTAATTTTCCTCTTTCGTTTTTTAAATATGGTTTGCATGCCTATGATCACTCTTAATTCTTTGGTATTTTATGTGGTTCTAACTAATGTCAATTTTGAGGCACATATATCCATCAAGAATCAATA
>CAAKMY010022694.1:0-30352 GCA_901111285.1 Corrigiola litoralis | reverse complement strand
CAAGTGAAGACTACTATTTGGTTTCCCTAAAGACCAAACCCATGATCAGTACCTTCTATCAATTTGTCATTTTCTAACTAGACTTGGGCCCACAACTTATTCTAACAACTTAATATTTAAACAGCTCCTACTAGTTATTCCACTAAGCTCAACAACAAACTATAGTAACTAGGCACGTGGTCTTAGTAAAAGACCAGTCAACCTTTTTTTTATCAGATATTACACCACATGCTTGGCTTTAACAAAACTATCAATCCATGTTCTATCTAGTTCAGGAAAACTGTTCTTGTAACTAGTCCCTGTGCGGGTGCTTGTCAACATGTCAAACTCAAAACCCAGACCAAATTTCATCCTGTTGTTATGTTGACTTGTAAGTTCATCAAGAGACTTTTCATCCTTAAACCATTTCTCATTTCGAGCCTTAGAGACATCCAGAGCTTTGTTTAATAACTCAATTTTCTTATAAAGTTGTCTGTTATGTGTAACAAGTTCCTTTATGAAATTTTTAGTCGAATCTAGTTCTTTCAAGATCTTAGTATCTGAAGGAATCCTTAGAGGAACAATTCTAGTCTGAGGTTCAATAGTCTTAAGTCGACAAAGCTCATTAGTTAAAGCATTTAGATTCTTTTCATAATCAGAACGTTCAATTATTATTGAGCAATTAACAGACTTAGAAACACTGTAACTATTCAATGAATCATGCAATCTCTTGATCTCATTATCCTTATCAGTACAACTAGAAATGTACAACTTTATCTTATCATTTAACACTGAAACTTCTCGTTCAAGAATCTTGCGATAATCATCTAAAAATTCCTTTTCTTTGTTGCATTTCGACAAATCAGCCTTCAAAGTTTCACATGAAACATGAAACATATCACACTGATCTAAGGCTTCGGCAAGTAACTTAACAATTCTATCTTTAGACACTTTGTTAAAATCAGATATAACTTTGGAAGAAATTACCTCATCCTTACACTCTTTGGTTGTTTCTTCATTTACCATGAGGCATATCTGAGTTGGTTGCTGGTGCTGACACTGGTGCATGTTCATTGCAGTGAGTCACATATTGGCTTCATGCTCCTCTTCTTCTCCTTCCTCAGAATCTGATCCTCCCCATACAGCAGCTACCATTGCTTGCTTGTACTCCTTTATCACTTGATCACTTTTGTCCGAAGATTTTTCTTGATTATATTGTGGACACTTGCAATCATGTGATCTTTCTCACCACACTTAAAGCAACCAAGGTGAGGAGTATTTTTCTTGTTTGAGTTATAGTGATTATTACCTTTGAAGTTTGAGTTAAATCGATTCTTAGAGAAGTTATTCTGTCCACAAGAGTTTCCTTTGAACCGATTTTGGTTCTTGAATCTGAACTTATTTAATCTTCTAGAAATCATCCCTATTTCATCTAGATCAGAATCAATTTCTTCATCACTTGTTTCAGCCTTTAAAGCTAGACTCTTGTTCTTATTAGACATATATGATAAACTAGCAATCAAAGAAATCTCATGAGTAGCTAGGGATCCAAGAAGATCAAATAAGGAATAATTAGTTAAATCTTTTGCTTCCTGAATAGCAGTAACTTTAGGCATCCATTTACTAGTTAAGCACCTTAAGATTTTTCTAACAAGATCTTCAGTAGAAAAAAAAAAATCCAAGATTCTTTAACTCATTAGTTATTTTAGTAAATCTGGAAAATACTTCTTCTACCTTTTCATCCTTGTTCATAGAAAATAATTCATACTGTTGCATAAGTAAATCAATATTAGCCTTCTTTACCTCAGTATTACCTTCATGAGCTAGTTCCATAGCATCCCATGATTTCTTGGCATTTTCACAAGCAGAGATCCTTTCATATTCATCTTCTCCAATAGCATATTGGAGCAACCACTTAACTTTGGCGTTTTTCTCCACTTTGATGAAATCAGCAGCACTATATTCATCTTCAGTCTTGGTGATCACCTTTCCTTCAACTGTCTTAGTGATTTGAAATGGTCCATCTCTTACCACTTTCCAGACTTGATAATCAATTCCTTAAAGATAGTTAATCATCCTCTCCGATCCTTCCAGAACTTGTAGTTCTTTCCATTGAACATTGGGATGGGTGGAAGCCTGATATCCCCAGATGCATGACCTCATGTAGACATATTTCTACAGGGCTGTAGGCGTCAACCTTATGAGCTAACCCGCTCTGATACCAATTGTTAATACAAAGGTATACTTAAGAGGGGGGTGAATTAAGTATGCCTAATGTCTACCAATTTTTGCGAATTAAAAGATTAGGTCAAGATATGCAAATGGATGAACCAGCAACTGATCACTGATGCATGTACCAGCAAAACAATAATTAAATATTCACTGGTGCTACTGCTGGTGCATGGATCAGTTTCCAAATAAACAAGAGCAAAAAAAATATAAATGACACACATATTTAATGAGGTTCGACCTTAACTAAAGGTTTACGTCCTCCCTACCACACTCTCAATGAAATCCACTATGATAAAGAATGTACACTTATGTTATATCTCAACTCTAAGATTAACACAACTTAATCAGCTCTGACTAAAACTTTTCCAATGGTTAGCTCTGTCTCTAACCACGAATCTAACACCTAACACTAGATGTTACAAATACAACTATGATTGATCTAATCCTTATGTTACACTTTACAAAATCAGAAAATAAAAGTTACACAAAATAGATATCTCAAGTTGCTTCTTGATAAGCTAAGAGATACATATTTCACCAATATGACCAAGAGACCAATACCTTTCCTTGAAAGATTGATTGAGAGATTGAGAGCTCAAAGTATTGGAGTTTTCTGCTAATAAACCTAATCTAAGAAACGTTCGATTTGCAAAATGCTCTTGGTAGTCTTTACTGAAAACATAAATGATGTATATATAGTACAGTGTTTTCAATGCATTAGGTTTCCAAACAAAACTCTAGCAAAAACTGTTTTATCCAGATAAGAGTATAGGAGTTTAAGAAAGACTAGAAATCAGAGTTTGATCAAAACATAAACTCTTTGAAACCAACCAGACTAAGTCTTTACTAAGAGTTCAATGCCAAGCATAACGACTCAATGGATAATTCACTTTATAAAACCTTTATTTGTAAAACAAATACTTTGCAGAAAACGTGTGAAGTAAATCAAAATATTTGTACCTTTTAAAATATCTTCCAACACTTAAGTGCACTGATGTAAGTACCAGCAACTAATCACTGGTGCATCAGTGAACTTTTCTTATCATAGCTCTTTCTCTCATCACCTGCAATCAAGTAAAGCACAATGTATCTTATGATCATGTACATTGATTCTGATCAGTTGCAATCTAATCTATTACAAGTCTTCCAAATCACTTGAAGCTTGATATCATCTTCAACACATAATCCAGATGAGATATGCCTTGCAACTCTTCATTCTTCAATACAACTGTCACTGGTGCCATTGGTGCTTGGACTAGTGCTTCTGATGTTATTCATGATGCTGGATGTTGTTGCTCAAACTTGCACTTCTTAGATCTATATACATTCTATGTTACTATCACACAAGACAAACATTACACAGAACATATAAACTTTGGAATCATCAAAACCAACATATCAACATTGCGCTACCTTACATTTTCTCACTTTGATCGATCAGTTTGAACTTGGCATCGTCCTTGATTTATATGGTCACTTTTCGGATTTGTGATTGTCATGATTAAGCTTGGCGTTTTATCATCTCAAGGGGAAGGATTTTTCTTAATTTGATGCACTGGTGATGGTTGATTTTGTCTAATGGTTTATATAGTTGTGGTGTAGGTGAATATGGGGTTGTTCCTTTAAATTGTGTGTTATTCCATAGTGTTGTACGTTAGTGGCTTGATATCCTTTCTGCGTTGCTGGTTCTGTGAGCTTTGGCTTGGAAATTGAGTTGGTAGTAGTTTTCTTTGTTTATACGGTGTGTTGTTTGATTCCATCTTATGGAGTCTGAGGAATGGATGGTTCGTTTTGAGAGGTTGGGAGAAGACTTTGCCCAACAAATGAGGAAGGCTAAAAAATTTGGTGAATTTTCTGATGATGAAAATGTGCAATGAGGGGATGAGATAAAGGTTATTAGCAACAAGTTCTTTAGAAGAGGGGATTTCGAATCCACTACCTTGATTTATGAGACCATAGTCAATGGACTTGTACCTAATTTGCCAGATGATGATACCAGGGTAAGTACCACAATCTAATAGTTACTTGCTACTTGAATCTTTCTGCTTGTTATTTGAAACTCGAGGATTACTCTAGAGTCATCTCATTCTGCACTGATGTAGTGCTCTATGATAGTAAGAGTGCTAAAGGATTTTACAGAAGAGGTCAGGCCTATGTGAAGGTTGGGAACCTCAAAGCTGCCCTTGTGGATTTTAGAAGGGTCAAAGAACTTGAACCCTTTGACAAGAATGTCAATTTGGAAATCAAGAACCTCATAGAGAAGATTGCAGAGAAGGAAGCTCGAAAACAAGAACCTAATCAAGTACGTGGATGAGGTTCTCTTGGGAAAGAAAGACGTAATTAAGCAAAGGGAAGAGCCCTTGGCTACAAATGTTGTATTCAATTTCGTAGAAAAAGCGGACAGGTTTGTGACTCAAGATGGTCGGTCATGTGTTACAGGTTGTCAGTTTGACATAGTGAATGATTTGCTGGAGGCCACAAAATTCGAGGCTAAAAATATGGATGTGCAAAACCAATGGCACAAGGTTACGAATTTATTGGTAGAAAAGGCGTGCGTGAATTCTTGCGAAGGACAGTTGAGCCCTCGACATCTTAAGAATGACTCTTTGAGCCGTGAAGTAAAAGATAAGGCTAGAAGGAGTAGCAAGACGCCCTTAAGATTTGATCCGCTTTGTATGTCTAACGAGACTAAGAGGATTCTAGAGGGTGAAAATGAGGGGTGTGAGATTGAGAATCTAGGTATTGCAAATGAGCAAAGCGAAATGGAAAAAAAGTTAACGATGAGCCAATGTGTTGTGGATGCTTCAATTTCTGAACATAAGGTGGACACCATTATGCACTCAACGGAGTTGTGTGAATCAGAAATAAGTTCAAATGTTGTCATCTCTAACATAGAGGTTGATGAAGGTAAAATGGTGGTCGATGAATGTGACACTTTGGTACAAGGAAAACATCAAAGATCGTCTTATGTGAAGAGAAAAGGCAAGCAACAAGTTGAGAATTTAATTGGACGTCGTGGTGAATGTGAACCAATGATGAAAGGAAAGGAGTCTCGGGATGGAAAGGGAAATTCAGAGAGATCCTTCGATACTGCCCTAACAGGAAAGGGCGAGAGTTCTCCATCAAGTTTAAGCTCTAGTAATGCTAGGAAAGCCATTTGTAATGGTCACTTCAGGGAAAAGGATACAATATTATCTTCAGATTTGCCGAATTCAAAGATGAATGACATGAAAGGCTCAAGAATTGATGGAAGTGAGCTTTCAAAGAAATCGTTTCATGCCTTTGTCAATCGTAAACGGCCAGATATGACTTTGAGGATTGCATCATCGAACTTGCATATATAAGCTGAGGTGTGGTAAGGATATTGTGTCATACAATTCCAGCCTCCATACTGTCTTAAAAGTCTGTGTTTGCAACAATTCAACCAATATCTTAAGAAGTCCCCAACGATAATTGCTTGTGGGAAGCAGCGACTGCTTTAGAATTCAAAAGAAGAAATGGTCCATACAAGAGTAGTGTACCTATCACTGCTGCAACAGCTTTGCCTACTGAACTTCCTACAGTTGATGCTCCACAACTTGATACCAACACTGTTGACATGGAAATGGAAGATGTTGTTGACAAGGATAAAGATGATGTTGTTACTCATCCTTGTGGTCTCATGGGTCCTTTAAGTCAATTGCAGGGAAAATGGAGAAGGAAGAAAATAGGTCACTCCCATGCATAGGTATACTAATAGTGTTCTCTTTTGCAGGTATTTCATTAAAGCACAGCATAAGGTGTTGAATCCAAGCAATGTGAAGCTTAGAAAAACAACCAAACCCAAGCCTCCAAAAGTTCTCGAGGATTTCTCACGCCGCGAACTCTCAATTGGTCACAAAAGGAAATTTCAAACGGGTGAAGATAATTCCAACACCATGAAGAAAAGGCTTAAGGCCTTTCTTTCCAAAATGGTTTAGGAGATGCTGGTGGTCTAGGCCAGGAGAAATCTTCTATTATTAAGTCGTAGTTATGTTGTAGTTGTATTGTATTTAATTTCAGTTGATCTTTGTAAAAAAAAAAAAGTACTGAGCAGAAGACAAGCAGCTCAGAAGCAACTTTTTGTTGATAACACCGCTCAGGGAATACAAGCAAGTTCAAAAAATTAGTGCAAGTAGTTAAGACTTATATTTATTTTGTACATGTTTAAGGCATAAACATATGTGTTAAAACATGAATAAGTGAATTTGTTTATGCCATAAACGGAAATTTAGTGTAAAGGAGTGCAAATAATGTATGCTAGCAATTTCTATTATAAATGGAAAATCTTTTGGGTTATATTTTCAAATTAATTCTTATTTTGTGCATCGAGGGAGAAAATTGTCACAACTCTCATGTAACGCTATGATTAGACATTCATCACTGAGTTGTTTGAGTATTGTAGTGTTATATTGTTTATTCATTATTGCCTCTAAACCATAATAATGGGGTCACACATAATTATGCATCCAAACCAATTAAGGGCATGTTCTCTACCCTGTTTTTTATTTTATTATACAGAAAGTTACAAAAAATACAGAAAGTTCAGAAAAGTTACAAAAAATACAGAAAAATACNNTTATTATACAGAAAGTTACAAAAAATACAGAAAGTTCAGAAAAGTTACAAAAAATACAGAAAAATACAGAAAGTTCAGAAAAGTTACAAAAAATATAGAAAGTTACAGAAAAATATATAAATAAATAACAAAAAATACAAAAAAAAAACGGTGTAGAGAACAAGCCCTAATTTGGGGTGGCAAAAATTGTAATTTATTTAAATGTTAAAATTTTTTTGATGAAAATAAATTTTTTGATAATTATAAAAGATAACAAATGTAGGAATTTAATTTCATCAATTTATTTTAATATTTAAATACAAAAAATATTGGTCAAATTTATAAAAATTTAAACCCCAAAAGTCAAAACATTGTGGTATGGAGGGCGTAGTTCGCAAGTTCAATACTGTGGGCTTGAAAATGAGATTGAACAATACTAAAAAGCCCCTTCATTCTTGTCACCTTGAGGGATGTGGTAGCACTTTGAAGAAAAAAAAGTTAATAAACAGAGAGACTTTGTAAGGTATTGAAAGGCTAGTTTCTTAATACGTTTTCCTTTTGCTTCAATCTACGACAATGCCCACATGCAAGTGCAACCGCAACGGAAATATACTGCTTTATCATCATCAGTCATCATAATTCAAATTAACCACAACTCAGAGAAAAGCAAAAAGCGTATTCTTGGTAATTTGCTATGGCGAGGACATAAGAATACTTCTTTTTATTTTTAATGTAGGTAGGACCATTGGAGTAAGAGTGAAGATGGAGTTTAAGAAATTTAACTAATTTGACCCACTAAGCTTAAATGGGCCCTACTTCATTCCTTTTATTTGAATTTGAATCTTAAAATGCAACTTTATTGTAGACTTGTAGTTGTAGTAGTAAGAAAAACAAATCAAATTTACAGCATATGGGAGTTGGGATATAGAGGAAAAGGAAACTGTGTAACAGTTCTTTTTTCCACACGCCTGAAAAGTTTGCTACTGCTGCGAACTGCGAAGGGGCATGGCTGAACCTACCTGTGTCATGCATCCCATCTCTTACACTTCACCTGCATTCTCCAGTGAAATTCAGGAGGTTGGCTCTTCTTAATTCATCTCCTTTATAATTTTATCGATGCTAGAAAAACATCCGGTGGTTATTATTTTGACAGTACGTCTTACATGGTCGTACCTAAAGACGTGAGAAAATGGCTACCAAATTAGTAACGACGGTGTGAAATTCAATTTTTATAACATGTAGTGCCAATTAGTTGTAACTTCTGAAGCAAGAGAAAATTATATACATTTGTCATATACTCCGTAAATATGTTTCAGTTTTAGCTATATAAGTAAAATTTTTGTTTAGCAGGAAAACAACCCAATGTATGGTGTTGGAGAGTCAGTTTCATTTGGCAGATACATGACAGACAACTTGGAATGGGAAAGATGGTCATCCTTCAAAAACAGTAACCGAAACCGGTATGTCGAAGAGGCTAAAGTTTATTCCAAGCCTGGTTCTGTGGCTCAAAAGAAGGCGTATTTCGAAGCACATTTCAAGAGGATGGCAGCTCTCAAAGCGGCAGCTTTACTCGAGCAGGGAAATGCTGTAGAAGGCACTTCTGCTGGAAAGCCGGACTGCGATACTGTGGATAGTAAAGGGCAAAATGTACAGAATTCGAGCTCAAGTGGAGAAGTTCAAGCACATGATTACATTGAAGCCGGAATGGTACCGAGAGAAGGGAAACATAAGGGTGTTGAGGGCTATGTAATTCACAAAAATGATCTTTATTCAGTTGCTGCAGAGAATGAAGTGAAACTTTCTGATGACAAAGATGTACATCCAATGGTACCGTCAAAATCATTCCACGGAAATGAGCCTAGTTTAGCCCCTACAATGTCTACAAATGATGAAAATCTGTATCAAATTCATGAGGGCCGAAGCAGGATGACCTTGACAGACAAACCGCCTATTCAGGTGACGCTCGTTTTTCTGGTGTCGGAGAAATCTTTTTTGTTTTCTACATATGATGCTTGTTTTGTGGCATGAGTACTGTTAGAAGCTTCATATGGTGTCTCATTGGCCTCGGATTAAGTCACGAACCTTCATGGCCTAATCACTTGATCCGAGGTTAATGGGGGCAGACACCATCAGACTTGGGTCAGGATGAGTGAGGGTCAGCCTGGAGTTGATTCTTGTTATCTGTTTTGCCTTTTGTACTTGTCATTTCTAATGGCTGAGTTCTGGACTTTGGTGTAGGAGAAGGCTAGTTACAGCAAAGAATCCGTAGCATCAATAGTGAAGAAGAATCCACCACTTGCATCCTTCATGTCACCAACAGTTGGTGGGACTCGCAGTGGCGGATCATCTCTCTTTGGGGACTCTGCAGCCAAGTATACTGAATCAGTGTACCCTGGAAAGGAAAATTTTGGTACTCCAATTAAACAAAAGTCTTCTGTTACAGATCCAGATAAGAAGAAAACTCCACTTCGCATGTCGATTAACCGAGAAATCAACAAAATTATATCACCAGTTATTAAGAAGATTGGGAGTTCATCCAGAGGTTCCAAAGATTGCAACACACCATTGAAGACTCCTGCTAAGGTCTTCCTCTCTGTTTTCAGCTGTCCGTCTGTTCTTAATATTTCGTCTGTCATCTTTTAGTTCACATATATGCATTGACATAAGCATGTTCATACAAAATGTAGGCCTCTGTGAATGGTATATCAGAAACTCCTCCAATGACTCCTTCTAGAGGGTAATGCTTCAGTGCTTCTTGCATACTCCATGAAATATAAATTACTGAAATGGCATTAACTTCCAATGCCTGATAGAACTATTATGTATGGTTGTTTCTAATACCTGTACGATGTTTTGTACTGTACAGGTCAAGAAGTCGCCTTGACTCATCTACCTGTCAAAGAAAAACTGGTGGCTCGAGGTGGCACATCTTCTCCGGAGAGTAAGAGCACTTGAACCTGCACAGTTTCTGAGAAATTCCTACACTTCACTACATTTGACTCTTTTATCTTAAGTGTCAAGTGTCTGAAATTCTGAATAGCGCAAGGGTACTAGAAGTCTAGAACATGCAATAGGATGCTTAGAAGTTAGAAACTTCAATCGGGTTTTATTAGTGCGAAAATTCATCCATACTGGTAGAGTTACCTTTGTTGACACATCAGTGTCTATGACAATCATACCTGAGTCCATCTCACCCATAACATAACCTGTGATTGAAGTTATTATTTCCATGTGGTGATTATGTAAAGGCTTCATTGTGAAGAAAAGCAGCTTTTGCTTATTATTATTAATCTTTTAACGGTTATTCCATTCGATATTTTCAGTGCATCCATGTCCCCAAGTATTGGCAGATACAAGATAAGCTCGCCAATCATTCCCAATTCTTTCTGTTTGAATGGAGACAGAGCTGCTCGAAGAAAGCAGGCAAAGCACTATTTAACTTGTTCACTTAATAACTAGAATTTTTCAGCAAATATTGATCTTTATCTTGACATGTTGCAGAAGCTAGAAGACAAATTCAATGCGACAGCTACAGAAAAGGCACCTCAAACATCAAAATTCAAGGTTTTTGATCTTATCCAAAACCTCTAATCTTACACACACTAAAGTGCTTGAATACTACTAGACAGTAGACACAGCATCAAAGTTTATGACTAGGAAAATTGTTTTGTTTCTTTTTTCTTTTCATTTGGGGGAGGGGAGGAAAAATGTTGGTTCTATTCTACTCTGTACATAACTGTCTTTTACAAAAGTTGTCTGGCATCGGACAACTTGCTTGCTCGGCCTGAGGCTCGCTTAGATATAATGAAAATGAGGTTTACGGACATTCATGATAGTGTCACCATAGATATGTTTTGACACACTGAGTGCTTAAAGATCAAGCCGAGTAAATTTGTTTTCTTTTTCTTCCATTTTGTCTTCACGGACTTGTTTATGATGATTACGAAATGGGTTGATTATTACTAAATAACGAATGCTTGTGTCCGTTCGTTTTGGCTGAGTATGTTCAACCATAAGCAAACATTTATACTTCAATTACGTTACTGTCCTACAGATTTATACTGGATAATTACATGATATTATCCTGACCTTTATCTTGCAGGTAAAAGCAGAAGCAGAACTTAACAAATTCCGCCAGAGCTTTTGCTTCAAAGCTATGTCATCGCCAGATTACTATAGAGAAAGTGAAACGCTGAGAAGCCCAAAGCAAAAGGTAATCATTCAATACTTTGACATAATGTCTAATTACAAATGACCACCCCTGCTTCCGTGAGTTCTTCGGTCTATAATATACACATAGTATCAATTGATTATTTGACCTAAGCAGCTGCTATCAAGATGAATGCTAATACACTGGTTATATGTGTACAAGTTATCTCCTTAAAATTGTTTTCTGTTTTCAGATGGAGTCCACACACGGTGAGTATCCCAAGCGCGAGAGGCAGCCTAGTCAAGGCACATCTCGAAGCAAGTTTTCTTTACCTCCTCGACGGCCTACTGTCAAAGAAAGTGGCTCCAAGAGTGTTCCACAAAAGTACTCATCTGGTTTGCGGACAATAAAGAAGTTATGATCAAAAGTTGTCTTAGACTATCAATCGGTTCCCCTGAAATCTTGATATGCTTCAGCAAGACCTCTCACAAACTTAAATGAAGAACCTGAAAACCCGAGTTCATGCACAGCACAAACCATTGAAGAACTGATTCAATGACATTTATCTGGAGAACCACTGCTTTGTTTTACTAGAAGCTATCAGGTCACACTAATCAGCATCTGGAAATGATTAAATGCTATAAGTTGCACATATGTTCATTGTGAATCAAATTGTCTTTCTTCCGAGATCAGTGATAAGTGACCTTACAGTCTTACAGATTCACAGTTCCTTACAGCCAGCAGAAAGTCTTGTATAAGTCCATCTCATTTTAACGGGCTTAAACTAATCACTTTTTGGCTTAAACTGGTCATGGTTATTAATATGTTAGTAGAAAGTTACCATTTTAACCAAATTAGTGACCAAGACTATTTTTAACTTACAGTTAGACCATTTCTTTTGATACTGTGTATAGACCGTGGATGAAACAAGTTCACTACCAGGTCCAAATTCACTGAACTCGCCTTCATAAATTACTGCTCATGCTTCTGAGGTACGGAGTATATGCTAGAATAAAGAGCGAGGGGTAGGGGGTGATCGTCACTTTGATGGATAAGCTCAGTCTCAGTGTGTTGTTGCCTTTTCAGATAGCAAGTGACGATGATTTTGAAGACAAAAACTCAATGAGACCTTTTGGTGCATGTGCGAGGCATCATGGTTATTCGTTACAACAGAGACGTCATGATTTCAACCATAGGTGCTGCTGGTAGACAAAAGTTCACACTTTACACATACTGTAGTCACCTTGAGTGTGTTATACTACTAGTGGAATATGCACGTGCTCATTGTAATTTAGTAAACATGATTGTTATGTGAATCATTATGTGAATCGAAGTATAATTATTTTGTGTATCGATGAGAGGCAGTAATATATGTAAATATTTTGCACAAAAAACTTTGATAATAGGCAAAAGAAAACAGTGATTAATAATAAGACAATGGCATATAGTCGTCAACCATTAAATGGTATTTTTCCTTTTATAATTACATTCTCTAGCACGTGCTAATTTAAGTGGAATAACTATATTCAACGATATCTGACATAGCACACAACACCAAAGATTTCACGTACAAATTAAGTCAAATATTATACATGTAACAAACTAAGATACTTTATTATACTATATTGTAACAGCTATGCAATCATACAATTTGAAATTAGATTCTTTTTTTCCCATCACTTCCTAATTACATATGTCCATCTAAAATCTACATACAACATTTTATTTTGGGACGACTTTTACTCTCTAACATTATAAAATTCTAGAATTTTTTAAGGTGTTCTTTAATCGATCTCTTCTCTTCTCGATATTTTCGTAACTTTCGTAAATATATTCATATAAAACCCATATGCCCTTGGATGTAACAGAATTTCGAACATGTACTCCATGGTCGTCTCCTTGTAGGTTGTTTTTAAAATCGTCTATAACATCATATGAGCGTCCAACTTTGTTGCACGATAGATTCTTAGTGGCTATTATACCTGCAAAATATCTGTTTAAAAAATAATGAGACATGTCATTCAAAAAAGATTGAAATAAAAAAAATATTCAGAAAATACACAATGATTTGAATCATAACAAAACTCTTTTTCATTGTCTTTTACAAAGTGATTGCTTCCCTTGTTATTTTGTCACTAAACAGACCATTAATTTAAATTAAATCCAAGTACCAGGGTCATATACTAAAGGGTATGGCCTCAAAAGTCTTGCAAGCAATTATCACACCAGTGAAGCTAGTTTAACACTTTAATCCAATGGGGTACGAGCCTAAATATGTGAAACAAATAATCATACAAGGGACCAAGTTAATTGTATACAACCTATTCATAATGCCCACCAGTTACATGCTTAAGGTCAATGGCTTAATGATATTCAGTCGATGCTATCTAAAATTAACAAATTTTTTTTCTTATCCCTGGACCTCTTGAGTATACTTCACCACAAAGTCATGCACTCATTCTCTTGTCCCACATAAACCTAACTCTTCTCTCTCTCTCTAAAGTTCCCTCCTAGCGCCGCTCCCACTCCTCAACCCTCCTCCCAGGCTAGGGGTAGCCTCTTGAGGTCATTCCCGGCCTGATTTTTTATTTCCTTTATGCTTAATCTAATATTATGTCTTATAAATAATTTTCTCTCTCCTTATGAGAGTCTTTGTCCCTCCTTTATGGGTGGTTTCCTCTCCCCTTTTATGGGAGCTTTTGGCTCTCCTTTTGTGAGAGTTTGGTTTGATTGGGAAGATCGAACATTTTCTTGGTGGAAGTTGTTCGGAGCTACTTGTTTCCGGAGGTCTCGGTCTTGCTTTGCGACTTATACGGTGATATGCTTGATATCGGTATTTCGTCTGCAAATCGAGCAAGGTGATGAAGTTTCTCTCCCCCAAAACTAATAAGAATCATTGAAGTTACCCTCGCTCAAAACTGTCTTGGCACAACATTATAGAGGGCGTTCCGAAGCATCATATCTATGTACTTCTGATCGTAGTATTTATGGGATTGGAATTCGTCTATCTATGTTAGATTTGTATTCTGTAATGTTCATTATCTGGTATAGATGTCGTATGGCTTTTCATTAATGAATTTTGACCTCCTTTCAAAAAAAAAAAAATGTCCACAAAGTCGAAAGTCGAAAGTCATAACCAATAAAGAAGTGAAACAACCAACTACAGTAAAAACTCTATAAATTAATACTGTCGGGACCGGTAAAATTTATTAATTTATGGATTTATTAAATTAGAGAGCTTTTAGCGTGTTCGACATTTATTTTTAACCTAAACCATTTGTTTAAGATTATGTTTTAGAAACAATATGATAGGTTTATATAATTCAGACTTGGGAGTGATCAATGTCTTGATTTATGTTCAATCATAATAGCTTGAGGAACATATATTACTAGTCCATAAGTCAAGAGCTCTAATTGAAGAAGATTTATCAATCACCCATATAGCTTACTCTCAATCAGATATCATTATGTCTTTTTGTTTCCAAAATTATAGACAGTTAGAGATGAATTCCTACTACATTTGAGTTTTAGAAGAAAACAAACGATTATAGAATCATATTTTGACTAAATTGTAATCATTATATTTCCAATTTTCAAATAAATATTAATTTATGATTTTATTGGGACCGAAAATTATAAAAGGATTCCCAAAAAATTATTATCTTATTATCTTATCGATTTTTGTTGGTTTTGCAACTGGCCCGGACCAGACAAATTTATTATTTTAGAGAGTTTATTAATTTATCGAGTATTAATTTAGAGAGTTTCTACTGTACGTGGAAAAATATGAATCTTTTTGCTATAATCTATAGGAAAAATATGAATCTTTTTGCTATAATCTATAGGAAAAATATGAATCTTTTTGCTATAATCCCAAGTTGAAAGAAGCATAGTATAACTAGACATCCATACTTTAGATCGATACTCAAACTTTTACTACTGCTCTAGCCTCGGGAGAAAAGCTTAACTAACATAGCCACTAAATGTTCCGAAGAAGTACGCCTGCTTAGCAGTACGGGCCTTATCAGACAAGCCAAACTCAATTTCATCAGGTGGGCTAGCAAAGAACACCTTACACCCCAGGATGAACTACTTGAGTGGCAACACCAGACCACCACCAATCCTTGTCAAACGCATCTAACAACATCATACAACTTATAACACACACTCTTATCTTCCTCAAAATCCGGGGATTTTGGCCTGACAAAGTTATTGTCCACATTTTCAGTCAAAAGAAAAAGTCACGACTAAACCTTAACCAACATAACCACTAAACAGAGATGAAGACTTCTATACCCCAAATTCGTACTCTTACTTATGAAATCTCAATTTCCCCCAAAAAGAGCGAAACAATACACTAAATTTATCCGCCCAAAGACTACGGTTTGGAAAACCGTAGTCAGAACAACAACTACGGCCCTTCCTACCATGGTTATAAACCGTAGTCGTTGCGGACACGGAACCGTGGTAGAAAGGGGGTCTATGTAATAGTGATTTATGTATGAAACATGTGGTTGTGCCGATCACTTTTGATTTGCTACGTATCCAGTGGCGAAGCTACCTTATACCTTGCCTATGCAAGTGCATAGGCAGTGGCTTGAGATATTATGTATACAATGATATAGGTGTGCACATGAGTAGTATAGCTGAGTTGGTCATGTTGTTATGGCAATTCTTTGAACTGCTCACAGGTTGCAGGTTCGAGTCCGTGTACATTTCGATTATAAATTTTAAGTGCTATTTGACCAAAAGAGATAGCATACGTTAAGCATCTTAAACTTCTAGTTTTAATATCTTTTCTAGTTTTTTTTTTCTGTTATACTTTAAAAAAAAATCTATTAAATATACTAAACTAGGCCTCCTTAAGAAAATTTACCCATTCCCAAAAAAAAAAAACTCATATATCTTGTATATAAGAGTGCATACCCTACTCAAAAATCCTGAATTCGCCATTGTACGTATCCATCACATGGAATCAAACCACTCGAAGTTCACATCACAATGAAGTTCACAAGCACAAACAGACCACTCGATGTAAACATGCAAGGACACACATAAACCACACATTAACGACCCATACAAGGGAATGACTTAACTAGTCAACTTACGCAACACCGTATGAAGATTTCAAACATTCAACACATCTTATATGACTAGAACTCAAACTTGTGGTTGCATCGACATCGATTGCCTACATATCCATAGTGAGAATCAAACCACTCATAATTCACATGCAATGCAACAAGTATTTTTTTTTGTTTATGAATGTTAACATATATTTACAAGATGATGACACAACACAAAACTTGACTCCATGCAAGTGATTCGATACAATACATATGCATACATGATTCTAAACATGACATGACTACACTAATAGTCAACATGACACATGTACATGTGACAAAGACACTCCTAAATGACACAACACATTGACTCGTATAAAGCAAACTTTTAACTTTACAAAGGACACACAAGAGATATGGATTCACGACTTAACTATCACAATATGAGTTAACAACTCGATACATTATACTTGTTAGTAATGCCTACACATGCTACTATACCTTTGACCCACCATGAATCATTTATTTTAGTTAGTGACTATCATTAGGTGTGTAAATCGGTCGGTTTGGTGTGGACTTTCCCAAGTCCAAATTAAAACCGAAATATTTCGGACTTGGTTTTTTGAGTCCGAAACCAAACCGAATTAGTTTAAGTCCAAACCAAACCAAACAAAATTGGTCAAGTCCAAAGTCCAAACCGAAGTCCAAACTTTTATTATTAAATATTTTTTTTCCGTAACATATAGATCATATTTAACACTATTTTACGATAAAGATTTTAAAAAATAAACATTAAATCTCGTTCCGATAAAAGATTTTAAATATTAAAATATCGATACGTACTAGATACTATGATACTAATACGTTTAAAGATGTTTCGACCTTATAAATAAGTTTTACAAGATTTTTTTTTTTTTTTATAAAATTCGGACTGTAGTTCGGACTTCGGATTCCAAACCCTCGAGTCCAAATCCAAACCGAAATATTTCGAACTTGGTTTTCTGAGTCCGAAACCAAACCGAACTCCGAAAATTCCAAACCAAATAGCTAATTCGGTTTGGATCGGTTCGGACTTTGGACTGAGTCCAAATAACTTTCACCCCTAACTATCATGTAACCAATACTAGCACAGGATCTTAGTCATTTCACATAACATGACTCGATTATCCAACATGAGTTATGAACTCAAAGCAACATGTGAATGACTCAACACAAGTGTTCAATGCACATATATTCATCAATCATAGCCTCTTACATAATTGACGAGTGATTTTACAATTCCTGTTTTTATGGATTTTGTTTCACCATTGCTGATTGTCCATTAGCTTTAAGTAACCATTGGCCCAACAAATATGACTAAAAAAAATAAAATAAATCACGTCATCTTTTTGGGCCAACATTCCATTGCCAATCACCGGAAGATATATGAGATTATTTTTATGGCCACACAAAAAATCGATAATTAAGAAGAACTTTGTATTGTACAGTAAAGATGGGTTTGTCAAAATTAAGTGGAAATGTACGTAAACACTGAAAATGTAACTGAACTCTGAAAATGTGACTGAAACCTGATCAAGTGATATGATCTTTTTTTTTTTTTTTCCAGATTCTTCAAGTAACTTATTTTTTGGTTTGGCTCAAATATGCTTCAAATTGTGTTACTAAAAAAACCATAAAATTTAAGACGACTAAAAAATTGGGTCAAACAAAATAAACTAATAATAAAAGTTGACTAAAATTACTTATCAAACACACCCTTACACTATTACTTTCCCCTTAATTTGGTGTGCATTCACTACTTATGAAGAAAAAAATTCCCATTCTTTCTTCCTCTACTTGTTGAATTTTCAAATTTGAAAAAGAATGACCTTTACAGCCTTAGTAGTACAGGCTAACAGTAACTAAAACCCTGTTATGTGTTATGTGTATTACATAATTGAAAATTGACCAATCCAAAAGCTCTTTATCATCTGTCTGTCGGTCAGATCTCCGGCAATAATAGTTGAACACACAGTACCTGTTCTGATCCTCAGCAACCCACATACACATCATCATGAACTTTTCCCATGTAAGCTGTTTTTTTTTTTTTGGGGTTTCTTAATTCGCGTCCTTCTTTACCATCACGGAACTGGGTAGTTCTTATTTTCGACTGAATGTGGTTGTGCTGAAGATGCTCAATTTACGTAGTTCTGTTCTTAATTGGTTGATAATTTCCTGCTCTGAATATCATTTGTGCGGATGTCAATTAGCTTAGCTGGTAAATTTTGTTAATAGGTTGTGAGTTCGAATCTCGTCTGTATCGGCCTTTCGCCTCCTTATAGACCGAAAAAGCATTGTCATTTTTGTTAAGTTGAGCAGAAAAAACTTGAGCCAAATAGTCGAGGTAGACGAGCTCCCTGTAAGCTTAATCAACGCAAGCTTCCTGCAACATAAATCAAAGATGTATATCTCTTTGTTGGGCCAGCATGGCTCCGTCGACTTTTAGGGTGAAAATGACTATCTCTCCCAAGGCCTTCTGATAATACAGTCAACGGATTATACACAAACCAGAATTAATAAACATACAGTTCGACTTGATGACCAGCTTGAGGTTGCATTGCTCTGCCTGCTTGACCAGCTTAATCATTAGTGCCCCTCGCTCGTCAAGCTAAGCATGGCCAATGTGGACATTGCTTGCTTGGACAGAATACCAGCAAGTTGTAGTAATTGAGCTGGAAGAAATGTTAGTTATAGTAGTCCTTCGATGACCTATTTCTAATCTCCAGGCATATGGTCCTTTTATCGAGTATGAGATTTTTACGAATATGCAGAGTTAGACGGGCTTCAAGTGTAGAACTTTGCAAGTAACCTGAGAAACAAAATCATTTTGTTGAGTTTAGTTATCTGAGCCTTTGAGTAAATTCCCTTGGCCAATTGTCCCTCTAAGAAATCACGTAACATGGAGAAGGGCTTGCAAATACGCTATCTTTGATATTGTTTATACTGAGTGAAGATTGGCACTGTAATGGCTAAATATGGTGTTGTACGAGCTAAGAAACCAAGTTTAGCTAGTAGGATTTTATAAAGACGGTAGAAAGAGCCGCCTCTTTATATGCAAATAGTTAACGACACAAAGGCAATGGAGTAGTCTAGACAACCCTATGTCCCTATCATAGCTAAATGGACTCACTTCTAAAACTTCTGGAGTAAATTGTCTGTATAAAATTAAAAACATCTATAACAAGAGTAACTTCAAACCCCAGAAGAAAGCAAAGTTCTCCTAGATCTTTAATCTATAAGCTGAATCCAAATAGTGTTGGAGTGCCTTTAAAGCTGTACTCCATCCTAGAAAAGCACTGTCGATATGCCTGCTTGAGGCCATAAGTGACTTGACTAGCATGCAAACCTTGTTCTCGGATTGGGAACTCCATCTGGCATCTTCATTAATAAGTCTTCATGGAGGTCCCCGTGCTATAGAGCATGGTTTCAATTAAGCTTATGTAACATCCATTTGCTGGGAGCTGCTAGAGACTTGATAATCCATCTCTGTCTTCTTTGTAAAAGCTTTGGCCAGTAATGGAGCCTTTTATCTCTAATCTAATCTCGAAATCCGGTTACATCCAGTAAGTGTTTTCTCCGATGGCAAGTCAACAACCTCCCAGGTATGTTAGCTAGTGAAGCTCTTACTTGTTTATGGCTCTAATCAAGTTTGGATCCAGTGAGTGCCTCAGGAAAATTTGTAGGTTCAGAAAAGGAAGTGGCAGCAATGATGGAAGGTTGTTCATGGACAGGTAGGTAAATAGTCGTACTGAACTAGATTGCACCCGTGTTGGTGTACTGAACAAAATTTGGCAGATCAGTTGGAGTTTTATAAACTCTACTAGACCTCCTAATTTCTAGAGGCAGTATCGAAGAAAATCAGAATAAGAAGTTTTGATGTAGAAACAGAATCTGTAGTGGAGGGTGAGTGTATAAATAGTTCATATCTGAAGCAAGAGAATTGTTAGTAGAAGAAGAGGTTTGATCAGTAGAAAGTGTCATAATTGAAGAATATGTGGTATCAAAAGGAGATGAATATAATGAGGTAAAAGGGGGGAAAACATGTACTGAGACATCTAATCTTAAGCTAAAATGGTGGAGTAGGAATAGCTCTTAGAGAGCGGCATCAGAGAATTGATTTTCATGAAACACTATCTCTGGTAAAGCAACCTGCTGAGTCTCAAGATTGATGACCTTTAAGCTTCCTTTCTATATAGATATTCCAGGAAGATGCAACGAGGCTCTGGGTTCAAATATACCTCGGTTATGTGAGAAGTTGAAGAAAAACAGACACACCCAAAGGTCTTTAAAGGAGCGTGATTTGGCTTGGAGTAGGAAGGATTACTACATCAGTTCTGAGATTCAGAACTTGTGAAGGAAACCTGGTGATGAGATAATTGAAAGTAAATGATCACCTTCCCCAGTACTCGGAAGGTAAGCGGGATTGAAAAATAGGACACTGTTGTCGCTGGTAGATGTTTATGTTTTCTCTCAACATTCATATTTTGCTGTCGTGTATGGTTTCAACTTGTTTGATGGACTATCTCCTTATGAGCATAGACCAACAAGGTAGTCTTATCAGAAGTTTCCAGGCATTGTCTTGCCAACTATCTTGACATGAATGTTAAAATGAGTCTCTGCTTGGGCAACAAAGGCTTACATCAAAGGAAAAGCTTTGTTTTTATTGGTTAATCAGTAAATCCAAGTAGCTATGCTAGAATAATCCAATAAAGCCAAGAACTAAGCTGGTTATAGGTGTTATGTTTTATGACGTCCTCATATGTCAATGTGAATGACTAAATGAGCTGGAAAGGAACAGAAAATCAGTAGAACTAAGGGGAAAGGGAGACCGCATGGATTGTGGACAAACATGGCAAATGAAAGGGGAATTTACTAGTAGATGTTGAACAACATGAGGAGAAAACTCCATCCGTTCCAAAGGTAAATGGCCTAATCTATAACACCGAAAAATTTTGAGGACTAGTGGACATTTAAGCACCCCACTAACAAAACATGACAAGAAATATGGATAGTTGCATCTGACAGTGAATCATGTGCAGAAAGAACTGTCTGAAATTAAATTAGAACTGTGGTAGCTAGTAGGGCAAGAACCACTTGGCTTTCACATAATCAAGCCCAGATTGTTGCTGACCAAGGACCTGAGGACTGATCCTCTTGTCCTGAATGAAGCATTCTGTAGGGGTGAAAATCACGTCTGGAGCAACTCACATCATGAGTTTATGAGTGGGAAAAGGCTGAAATGGAAGCTGGTATGCATCGGGATCAACAAAATTATGGAATCAGTAAGCTTCACGGAACCAAGATGATGTATAGGATCTTTTGTTCCATTAGGTATAATGCTATAACTTTAAGATGCGATTTAGTTTATGAAGAGAACAAAGTGAGACGGAGGGTCTTGTAATCAATTGTCCCACTATCAAGAATCCAAACAAGATGAGATATAGAAATCAGTAGACATAAACCTTTGCCTACCAGCATTGAAGCTGGGCCAGAAGTACTAGTAGAACCAACCTTAGGCTGTGATTCATACCATTTAATCAACTTTGTAGTGCAAGAGAGTTTTTTTCGTTCAATGAGAATTGGAAATGAAGGGGAGAGATGAGTTTAACACGAAGATGATGCATTTTATTACTTCTTTTCATGTAATGATGATTTCATATGCAAACATGAACAATTAGCATTGCATAAGTTAATGTAATGGGGAAATTGCCTTGTAATGGGTAATTACATCTCTTTCATTGACTTTTCTTATTCCCTAATACCTCTCTTTTTTATGCTAAGTGGGATGAAATGGTGATTACATTGCACCCTCCATACCAAACAAGACCTTTTGAGTCGTTTACCGAATCCCTTTTGATAAATTTCGCGGTATTTTCTTTTTTGTTGAAATGGGTATTTATGTAGAATCAAATCCCCACTCATATATTTATTATTTTTATTTATTTATTAGCTATTCAAATACACTTGGATATTGGAACAACCTCTTTGCTTCAAGCGGGACAAGGCTCCGCTCATCCCCCTCCCCCCCCAATTGGACAGAAGTCTGACAGTCTGTTTGTACGCTATGGGCTAATGATGTTGTATTTAATACACTCACGACCTGTGATAGGCGCATAGATGCGATGCAAAAAATTGTGTATAAATGTAGGGTCTTATGGAGTTTCCACCCATATTAACCTTCCTTTGTTTTCCTTCGGGACAGTTTTACCCTTCCTTTTACAAGGGGAATTCACCGTTTTGCCCTTGCACCTAAATGAGTGTGTAGCACCCATGCACTTAAACACTCCGATATGGGAGCTTTCTACAGGGTGTTTCTATCACAGTTTGTTGAATATTTTCTATTGTTTGAGCTAAGTTTACCACTTCCATTCTCAAGTAAGATTATAATATTTCCTTAACTTCTTGCTGTGACTTTTATATGTGCGATTGAATTTCCCTTTCGATTATGAATACTTATTTCTTTTCATCTATCTATTTTTCTCTGCTAGAAGGTTTTTGAGGGAGTAGTGACTTATTTTCTTCTGATTTTTGGTAGGAATTAGGGAGGAACAATTTAGGGATTCTTCTATTTATGTTTGCCTGTTTCCATGAATTAAGACTTAGGAGGTATGCTGGGCTGAGTCCTCTGATGGATCATTATCCGTGATGCTAAGTTAGACATGGTTCGTTTATGAGAAAGGGCAACTAAGACACTTACTGATAGTCGTTTTTTCGGCCGATCTTTCTGTGAACAATGATTCTGGAAAAATTATGCTGATCTCAGCTGTACTCATGTTTAGCGAACAGTGGAGATTTGATTCAGTTATTATTGACCATGCAAATCTAATTGGGCGCATCCCAGTTCAGCAGGGAAACCACAGTGGCTATTGTAGATAGTGATAAACTGAGTACTTAAAGTTGTCAATATTGTTTTTACTTTTTAGCTACGTCAATTTTTCTCCAATCAAGAGTTATGAGTTCATATCATTGTCAATTGAGCTCTGAAGCGCATTCACTTCTGTGCAGAGCAAATGAACTTGTGTCTGTGATCCTGCAAACTATGATACTCTGACGAAGAGGCTCACTCTTGTGTCCTGTTAATTTATTTTTTTTTTTTTTTTTTGTGGTTTGTCCACAATTCCAAACTTAGTCATGAGTTTCATTCTTACATGTTATATTTCCACCCTGGTTTACGTTAACTTTTCATTTTCTCTTATTTGGCAGCAGGGAATTAGAAGCTTCTGATCATGAGTGTTTTGAGTCAAAAGCATAGCATACCTTCACAAAGAAAAGTGTAGATATGAGCACTGTCTGGTCCAGTGAAGGTATAAAAACGTATTGGTGAGGGTTGTATTGTATATCTATATATCTATAGTCCGGGGGTGGACTAAACAATCAGAGCTCACAGGGGACCTGAGGAGCCATCCAACAGAAACCTATAGGCTTGAGGTACCTCTGTTGGTGCTGTTTCCTATCAATAAAGATATATTGCCTGATGTTATGTGTTTTATGAGATGTGTTTTTTCTACATGCTGTGTTTTGGTGTTGACTGTTGGACGATGAATTACTTTTTCTTTTTCAAATAATGCCCTTCTAAGTCTTCTCTATTAGTTGATGTGGACCTTGCAAATTAGTAGGAATATTGGCTGTTGGATAGTAGGGATGCAAGATAGGGAGAGCTAGTAGAGAGTATGTGTAGAGTGGGTACGATTTGTTTGATTATGGATCACTATTTTATGTGTGTGATACAGTAAATTGATTTCGAGCAATTTAAATAGCCTAGACATATTATTTATTATTCTATAGCTAGTACAAAGGAACTCCAGAGGACACTTGTTTTTTTGGGTACAGTAGGACACTTGTTTAAGCTTAACTCTTGTCCTTTCATCTTCCTAACTGACGAAGAAATTTTACCACAGAGTTAGTCTCGGCCATTAAGTAACTAATGACAAAAGTCTCATGCTTCAACCATGGCAAAACTGTTCTGTTTCTTGTGTAATTTATTTACTTGATGAAATACAATGGAAGTGAATTTTGTTAGTAGGATCAATATTAAGCTTGGTGGCCTGCTCCATTTGAATAGTATTTCTTGTTAATATGGTGCATATGTAGATGAATTAGTTTTGCAAATGGTAATATGAATATATCTGGCCATAATGGGAACACTAGGGCTGAGAAGAGAAAGGGTTCATAAAGGAAGTCAGTAAATAGCTTAATTTGCTTGGCTTCCACTGTGAAATAGAATCTGATAGAGATGCAAAAGAGCTGCCTTTTAAGTTGTATATAAGTGACACTTGAATTACACTTTGTGTTCTATAGGAGGAACTAACTCCATCAACTGAATTAGTTTGCCTCATCAATTGAGAGAATTCACCCCTATAAATAGAATTAAGTCAACTAATTACTGAGTTAAAGTCACCCCAGTAAGTCATAGTCGCTGTACTTAACTTATGCCTGTCTTGTATCAGACACCTGTCTTATCCTTAACTCTTCAATGCCTTTTTCTCTGCAGTGGTTGAGTATTTAATCTGAATATCTGACAGAGAAGGATGAGCTTGTCGGTCACTGTGATGACCTTTAACCTCCACGATGACCAGCTTGCAGACAGTTCGAATTCATGGGACAAGAGGAAAGATTTGTGCATCAGAACTATAACCAGTTACTCGCCAACAATATTATGTACCCAGCAAGGTCTATTTCTCTTTGCTTAAACTTCTTATCTGCGATCCGAATCTTGTACCAAATTGTTAAACTAAGGTGGGGAAATTCAAAATGCTCAGGTCTGAAGTTGCAGTTGGACTATCTTCAACAGGGATTACCTGGTATTTTATTTTTCTATTTTCCGCAGTATTATGTCCCTTTGTACAGCATGAAGCTTGAGTAGCTCCTTCATTATGGTTTCTGGGTTGTTGTGCATTTTACTAGGAGCATTCATCAATGTACTATCTGTTTGTAACACTTCTGAACTTCACGTTGGCACTGCTCCCATTCTCATGGCTTGTGTAGGTACCTGTATCTGATCTGTGATGTGGAACCATAATGGTTGCTGGTCCCTTCTTTTGATTAACCTCAAGGACTTTTCCAATATTTTCTGTTCCTTTATTTTTCTTCAGCTCAGAACGTTTTTTTTGGAATTTTGAAAACTTTACAGGTTATAGGCATTTTGGCATTTCCAGAAAAGGAGTTGAAGACTCTACAGATGAGCATTGTGCTATATTTTTTGACAAAGACAAGGTGCTGCATTAGTGCATTATCGTTTTATGCAAAGAAAAAATCAGCTAATTTTTCTGTTATAGGAATTAGGGAATAGCCTTTCTGTCTTTGTCGAGGATGTATATATTGTTACCATCCTTAACCCTGTGGCAACAACTTTGCTTGTTTACCGCCTAAGTTTTTCTGATTTTTGAGTGTTTTATTCTTACTCCTATTTTTACCTGAAGGTGGAGTTGGTCGAAGGTGGAACCTTTTGGTTGTCAGAGTCACCTTCTGTTCCAGGAAGCATGTCTTGGGGAGCAGTAGCTCCGTGTATAGCTACATGGGCAATATCCTTTCTATTACTTAATTTACTTGAGAAACATATCACTTATCGTTCTGCTCTTACCAGTGTCTTTCTTTGACATGGTATCCACACGTTTCAGCTGAGGGGGGTTGAACCCCCTGGTTTTTCCTTCCAAATTGTAAATACGAACATGGACGAGTTAAGTCCTCGAGCACGCCGAAGAGGAGCTTTACTGACATGGCAACATATTGCATCTTTACCTCCTAGCTTGCCAGTAGTTTACTGTGGAGGATTTAATACCGAAAAAGAATCAACTACTGGACGTTTCCTTCTTGGGAGATCAAGGTACTGTATTAATATAGTGTTCACTAGTTGTTGTAGCCTACATTAATCTGTCTCTATCGGGGTGAGGGGGCTGGAGTGTACAGCCAATGGTACTTCGTGATATAATGCACAAGCAGAAATTGCTTCTTGCATTATCACTCTAAGACTAGCTTTTAGGTGATCTTAACTCTACCCCATTAAAACGAAAAATTATATTCCACTTTTCTCGAATTACTAACTACGGATAATTTACATATTGCCACCCACTGAAATCAAGGCCTAATAAGTGATCATCCAAGAGGCATGGAAGGGATTGAGCAGTCTAAATATATTAGGTGCATCCTTCGTGGTCTTATTCTATTATCACGACATCCTTCCTGAGTTCCTGGTACTACTGCATCCTTCGGTCCTTCCATTTTTATGACACTTATATTTTATATGTAATTTGATTGGACTCTGCTCTGTTCAACCCTTCTCAAAAGAGGGAGGGACCGAGGAGCAAAGGATACAGTCGCTCGGTTGAATAATGGCCTTTGAGAGACGCTCTTTGTAGATATCGTAATCCATCGCGGTCAGTAAACCGTTCCTAGTGATGAGACAACGAGCCTACCACTATAATTTGAAACAATCCCAGATGCCTAATTACTAGTGTTATGTTTAAATTGTCCTAAAAAATGGTTTTTAATTATTATTTTATAGTTTTATATGTTATTTTCGAGAGGGCTTTTAGGTGTATTTGGCCCACCTTGAGTGGTGTGGGCCCACCTTTAGGTCTCAAGAGGATTTCAATGGTCTTATGTTAGATCCTTGAGAGGATTGTCGAATTTAGACAACGGACTATGATGGAGTCTTGTCGCGTATTTAGGCGTTAGGCCCACTTACGAGGGCCTCGAGAAGAGTTTTGTGGTCTCGTAGCAGTTGTCAAGTTTATGAAAGATCATAAGGGAGTTGTGAGTGTGTTTTTAGGTGTTTCGGGTTGCTTGCGGGGCTCGTAAGGCAAAAGAAAGTGAAACTAGGACACTATGGTGGCCAACCAAGCCCAAGCCGACCCCCATAGAAGGCCAGCGGCCCAAAGGGTGGTGGACCAGTCCAGGGGGGCGGTTAATACGCCGGTTTAGAGGACGTTTGGTTGGTCAAGGTAGTTACGGTCCAAGAAGGGTTTTTTGGGCCTTGTTTGACCCGAATCTGGGTAGCAAGACCAGCCACCAAGTGGTGGCCGTCTGTGGTGTTGCGCGAGAAAGCGGTTTTCGAGGGGAGTGGTGGCGGTGTTAGAACCACCCATGTAGAGAGGAGGCTGAGTAGTTGGGTGGCCGGTTTTGCACCAGTGTAGCCGTAGCCGGACTGGAACCGGCCTCCTTAAGTTGAGGTGGTGGTTTTAGGTGGTTTGTGGTGGATCTAGGTGGTGCGAACGAGCGGCAGTCTAGAGGCGTTCATGGTGGTGTGTTTGGGCGGTTTTCGGGCAAAGGTAAGTCCGGTTCTGGAACCAAAGGAGTGTGGCTGGTCCGGAACTGTTGTAGGCTTATGGAGTTGGTGACTAGGTGGCTTGGGGCGTGTGGAGGTTTGTGCGCATGTTGGTGTGGGTTTGGGGCTGTTTGGGTCATTGGTGTTTGCTGGTTTGGGCTATGGGTATTGTGTTTGGGCTGTGTGGATGGTGGGCCACGTGTGGGATTGGGCTAGTACCTAGTTCCACTTGGTTTTTATTGGTTTTCTCCAAAAGCATTTCGGCGACTCCAGGCAAGGGGTCGTTGGCACCTCGCCATAAGCCAGCGGCTTCACATCCAATGTCGCATGCGCCTTAGCAATGTCAGCGGTTCCATTTTTGAAGCTGGCCGTGTTATGTTCTTGGTCGACGGCATCCTGTCGGCGTCGCCGCTGAGGATTATTCTTCCGGTTTCTTTGTATTTTTCACCTCTATAAATAAGTGATTTTGTCATTAATTTGAATAAGTTATTTGCATTTTGGAAAGTTTTACTCTCTTCTCCCTCTTTTGTATTTCTCTCTCAAAGTTATGTTAAGTGGTTTTGTAAGCTCTCGTTTTCTCGAGATTTTGAAGTTTTGTTGCAAGGTTGCAATTTTCGTTGTTGTGAAGTGTTAAGCCTAAAGTTGCGATCGGGTCCAAATTCCAAATTAATTCAGGTTTCTTATTATGTTTTTATTATTTGACATATTTTGATATGTTATGTTTATTATATCGTTAGATTTTTAGTTTTGTTTTATTAGCTTGCTTAGATCGAAATATATTTGTTACTATCATGTTTAGTTTTATTCCTTTAAGATGCATGTTATCATATAGATTCATTATGTTAGAAGCATGTTTAGGAATCATTTTGTTAGATTATTTTAGCATGTAATCGAATTGCATGTTAATAAGAGATCACCTACTTAGATTAACTACGTGTTGTGATCGCTAAGAAAAAATCATGTAAATAGAAGTGTGATTTATTGTTTATATTGCATGCTTGTGTTGTATGGTAGATGTAATAATTTGATTTTTTATTAAATTAGAAGCTATAAATAGATTCGATGCTCCCAAACTCTTTTTTTGGATTAGTGCCTTAAAATATAGAGTTAAGGTCTAACATTTTGGCTCGTTAATAGCCATGGTGTTTTGATTCATAGTTTCCTTAGTTTTCTCGAAATAAGGTGGCGACTCGTAAATTCGGAAATGAACGTTATTGTCTTCAGGATTGAAAATCAAAAAAATTTGGGGTCCTTACACTCTTCATGACAACATATTTGGGGATTTTGTTTGGGAGTGTCAAATGTTACTGATTCAAGTATTTGCCGATCTATTACTAGCTCGTCCATGCAAGAAGGTGGAAATTCTCGTATTTTCTATGTACATGTTCTTGTGGCTCGTACACGTTCACTTACATCACATGCACAAGTGCTCTCTAAAAGAATTTTTTTGAGTTGCATGGAGAACATAGTAGGACCAAAGAGCAGCTAGGTATGCAACATCAATAATTCATACCTGACATAGCATGGATGTATGTGTTGTTTGCTGTAGTCATCATACCTTATTTATTTATTTATTATTTCTTCGAGAATGGCTATTGGAATACTTGGCAACATTGCTCTTTCAGATCTTTTTCTTTTTTGTTGGTTGGGGGGTGATTAAGAGTGTCGTGGCATTTAAGGAAATTTTACATAACGCCCTAACATTCTCTACTGGACATGTACTGCACTAAACTCTAGGTACTTGTGTAATATCCTTGCTGATAGCATGCATCCCTTCTAAAAAGATCTAGTACTTTTTTTTTATCCAGAAACTGACTTCAGAATTGTGGGAGAGACGTGCCAAATTGAGGTCTGCTTCGCCCTTGCATGTGTGATTCATTTATCGACTTGCTTTGCAGGGAGCATGGTGTTGTGGGTGACATGAGAGACACATGGCCAAATGCGCGGGTTAGGAAAAACTTATCCTTAATCCGCACTTATCACGGATTCAAAGGTACCTACAAAACGTTTTCATTTCCCTCATGAATAAGATTAGACCTGAGACTCTGAGCCTGACTTGATTCTACATGGTGTTGTAGGCGATCAACAGGGAGCTGTGGAATTTCTGAAGTTGATCTTTAGAGCACTTTGTCTCTGTTGGGATCGTCAAACACAGGATCTCCATGTCGACTGGATTCTGTACAGAGGGAGATCCATTGTGCCTGTTCTTTGTGAAGTAGTGAACGATAACATTGACGGGTGTTACCCATCCTCCCATTATCCAGTCTTTGCTGAGTTTATGCTCCCTCGTTCTATTAGGCTGAGTGAAGTACCCGAGAACTGAGCAATCACCATTGTAATATCCTTTTCTCCCTTGGGCATCCTTCGCTTCCTCTCGTGTTATTATGTTTCATGATATCGCATGGCTTTTTTAACCCTATGTAGTTATGGAAATTCCTGAACAATTATTTGACAATGGCAGAAACAGGTGTTTTTCAATGATGTACAGCATGAATCACATTTGTAATTGTTGGTTTCTTGATCAGAATCCTTGGTAATAAGATTTCTCTTTTTCGTTTTCCTTTTTCCCCTTGTTAAATTGAAAAGTAGAAATGGCGGTGCATCGGAACTATATTTCTCATTACTACACTCAAGGACTACCCTAGAATGGATACAAACTATATGAGCTCAACAATACAGAGTGTCACAGATATTGAAGACAACATTCGAAGAAGATCTAATGGTTTAGTGTTAGACTACCCTAATGTGTTCCCCTTAACATTGTACTGTTTGCAGTAAACAGAGTACATAGCGTGCAATGCAATAATATTACAAGAAATGACTAAATAAATACACGAATGATTGTGAACTAATCATTTTATAAGATTACTTATTGCGTACACCTGAGAGTACGTATTCTAAAATATACTTTTATTTACCTTTGATAAGTTTTTATGTACCACAATGAAAATATTTTATAATTCTAATTTATTAAACGTACACAAAAAAGTATACAAGGTACATAATATATACTCCCTCTGTTACAAGTAAGGTTCCACCTTTCCTTT
>CAAKMY010022586.1:0-18954 GCA_901111285.1 Corrigiola litoralis | reverse complement strand
GGAACCTTGGGTGCAACAAAGAGGAGGCTTCCTACTTTGGGAGCTCGAGATCGAGACGAGCCTTGGAGGATCAAGCTCGATAGCACCCAAGCTTGTAAGTTAAATGTGTGATTTACTTACTTTAAGCTTTAATTCATGTATGCACATATACAAGATCTTGGGCATGATTAGTTATTAGTAGCTAATCATAATTAGTTAGACTAATCATAGGTTAAGGAAACCTACATTTTATAGATATATATAGTATCCTTATTGGTTTTTTCGGTAATTAGTTATTCGTTAGAGATTAAGGTATATAATATTATATGGCCAAAAGTATCGGTTGTTATAGTGGTTGCACTTGCTTATAGAAAGTTGGGCTAAAGCAGTTGGTGCAGGGTTCGATCCCAGCTACCTACAAGATTTACATATTTTTAAGTAAAGCGTAGAACCACTAAAAGCTAACCGACCAATCACGGGAGTCAACAGGAGTAATGCCGCCGCGCACACCTGAGCACAACCGCCGATACACTAGACGACAAAACTACTCAAATAAGGTAGTAGTTAAGTAAAAAAATAAAGATAAACTGGATAAGTTCAAATTTCAAATTCAAAATGAGGACAAAATATCTTGAATAGGATTCTTAAAGTAACAACCAATCAGAATTAAGATACCTAAGATACTTAAATATCAACAATATTTCCTAGAAAATCTATGGAATCCATGGCCACATTATGTACATGTAGCCTTGTCCTAGGACAAAAACACATGGCCACTGAGTGGCCATGGATTCGATAGAGAATTTAGGGAATATTAACGTATCTTTAAATGAATAAATTCTTATTCCATATGGATCTATTTAGTTTAGGGGGAAACTTGGAGTGAAAACTTTAGATACTGCAGAAGATGAAGGAATAATATAAAGCAGTAGCGTGAGGCTGAGTGTGAAAGCATGTTTTGTTCCAACAGAGTAATGATTTAATTTTGTCCCTTAATATTTCATTTTCTTAGCTCTCATTTTAGTTACTACTAATATATATAGTATCCTTATTGGTTTTTTCGGTAAAGCAGTTGGTGCAGGTTCGATTCCAGGCACTTACAAGATTTACATATTTTTTAAGTAAAGCGTAGAACCACCAAAAGCTAACCAAACAATAACCGGATTAAAGAGGAGTACCTCCGCCGCGCACACTTGAGCACAATCGCCAATACACTGGACAAGAAAACTACTTAGATAAGGTAGTAAATTAAGTAAAAAATTAAAGATAAACTGGTTAAATTCAAACTTCAAATTCTAAATGAGGAAAATCTTGAATAGGATTCTTAAAGTAACAACCTATCAGAATTAAGATACCTAAGATACTTAAGTATCTACAATATTCCCTAGAAACTCTATGGGATCCATGGCCACATTGTGTACATGTAGCCTTGTCCTAGGACAATGACACATGACCACTGGGTGGCCATGGATTCGATAGAGAATTTAGGGAATATTAACGTATCTTTAGATGAATAAATTCTTATTCCATATGGATCTATTTAGTTTAGGGGGAAACTTGGAGTGAAAACTTTAGATACTGCAGAAGATGAAGGAATAGTATAAAGCAGTAGCGTGAGGCTGAGTGTGAAAGCATGTTTTGTTCCAACGGAGTAATGGTTTAATCTTGTCCCTTAATATTTTATTTTCTTAGCTCTCATTTTAATTACTACTAATATATATAGTATCCTTATTTGTTTTTTCGGTAAAGCAGTTGGTGCAGGTTTCGATCCTAGGCACTTACGAGATTTACATATTTTTTAAGTAAAGCGTAGAACCACCAAAAGCTAACCAAACAATCATCGGATTAAAGAGGAGTAACTCCGTCGCGCACACTTGAGCACAATCGCCAATACACTGGACGAGAAAACTACTCAGATAAGGTAGTAAATTAAGTAAAAAATTAAAGATAAACTGGTTAAATTCAAACTTCAAATTCTTAATGAGGACAAAATATCTTGAATAGGATTCTTAAAGTAACAACCAATCATAATTAAGATACTTAAGATACTTAAGTATCTACAATATTCCCTAGAAACTCTATGGGATCCATCGCCACATTGTGTACATGTAGCCTTGTCCTAGGACAATGACACATGGCCACTCAGTGGCCATGGATTCGATAAAGAATTTAGGGAATATTAACGTATCTTTAGATGAATAAATTCTTATTCCATATAGATCTATTTAGTTTAGGGGGAAACTTGGAGTGAAAACTTTAGATACTGCAGAAGATGAAGGAATAGTATAAAGCAGTAGCGTGAGGCTGAGTGTGAAAGCATGTTTTGTTCTAACGGAGTAATGGTTTAATCTTGTCCCTTAATATTTCATTTTCTTAGCTCTCATTTTAATTACTACTATTATATATAGTATCCTTATTGGTTTTTTCGGTAAAGCAGTTGGTGCAGGCTTCGATCCCAGGCACTTACAAGATTTACATATTTTTTAAGTAAAGCGTAGAACCACCAAAATCTAACCAAATAATCACCGGATTAAAGAGGAGTAACTCCGCCGCGCACACTTGAGCACAAGCGCCAATACACTGGACGACAAAACTACTCAGATAAGCTAGTAATTAAGTAAAAAATTAAACATAAACTAGTTAAATTCAAACTTCAAATTCAAAATGAGGATAAAATATCTTGAATAGGATTATTAAAGGAACAACCAATCATAATTAAGATACCTAAGATACTTAAGTATCTACACTATGCCCTAGAAACTCTATGGAATACATGGCCACATTGTGTACATGTAGCCTTGTCATAGGACAATGACACATGGCCACTCAGTGGCCATGGATTCGATAAAGAATCAAAGGAATATTAACGTATTTTTAGTTGAATAAATTCTTATTCCATATGGATCTATTTAATTTAGGGGGGAAACTTACAGTGAAAACTTTAAATACTGTAGAAGATGAAGGAATAGTATAAAGTAGTAACGTGAGGCTGAGTGCGAAAGCATGTTTTGTTCCAACGGAGTAATGGTTTAATCTTTTCCCTAAATTATCATTCTCTTAGCTCTCATTTTAATTATTACTAATATATATAGTATCTTTATTGTTTTTTTGTGGTAACTAGTTATTCGTTCGATATTAAGGTATATATTATTGTATGGCCAAAAGTATCGGTTGTTATAGTGGTTGCACTTGCTTATGAAAAGTTGGGCTAAAGTAGTTGGTGCAGGTTTCAATCCCAGCCACCTACAAGATTTACATATTTTTTAAGTAAAGCGTAGAACCCCCAAAAGCTAACCAAAGAGTCACGAGATTCAAGAGGAGTAACGCTGCCGCGCACACAGTAGCACAACCGTCGATACACTGGACGACAAAACTACTCAGATAAGGTAGTAAATTAAGTAAAAAAATAAAGATAAACTGGTTAAATTCAAACTTCAAATTCAAAATGAGGACAAAATATCTTGAAAAGGATTATTAAAGTAACAACCAATCATAATTAAGATACCTAAGATACTTAAGTATTTACAATATTTCCTAGAAACTCTATGGAATCCATGGCTATATGGTGTACATGTAGCCTTGTCCTAGGACAATTATACATGGCCACTGAGTGGCCATGGATTCGATAGAGAATCTAGGGAATATTAACGTATCTTTAGTGGAATAAATTCTTAATCCATATGGATCTATTTAGTTTAAGGGGGAAACTTGGAGTGAAAACTTTATATACTGTAGAAGATGAAGGAATAGTATAAAGTAGTAGTGTGAGGCTGACTGCGAAAGCATGTTTTGATCCAACGTAGTAATGGTTTAATCTTGTCCCTTAATATTTCATTCTCTTAGCTGTCATTTTAATTACTACTAATATATATAGTATCCTTATTGGTGTTTTTGGGAACTAGTTATTCGTTAGATATTAAGGTATATATTATTATATGGCCAAAAGTATTGGTTGTTATAGTGGTTGCACTTGCTTATAGAAAGTTGAGCTAAAGCAGTTGGTGCAGGGTTCGATCCGAACCACCTACAAGATTTACATATTTTTTTAGTAAAGCATAGAACCACCAAAAGCTAACCAAAGAGCCACGAGATTCAAGAGGAATAATGCCGCTGCGCACATAGTAGCACAACCGTCGATACACAAGACAACAAAACTACTCAGATAAGGTAGTAAATTAAGTAAAAAATTAAAGATAAACTGGTTAAATTCAAACTTCAAATTCAAAATGAGGACAAAATAACTTGAAAAGGATTATTTAAGTAGTAGCGTGAGGCTAAGTGCGAAAGCATGTTTTGTTCCAACGGAGTAATGGTTTAATCTTGTCCCTTTATATTTCATTCTCTTAGCTCTCATTTTAATCACTACTAATATATAGAGTATCCTTATTGGTTTTTTTTGGTAACTAGTTATTCGTTAGATATTGAAGTATATATTTTTATATGGCCAAAAGTATCAGTTGTTATAGTGGTTGCACTTGCTTATGAAAAGTTGGGTTAAAGCAGTTGGTGCAGGGTTCGATTCCATCCACCTACAAGATTTATACATTTTTTAAGTAAGGCGTAAAACCACTAAAAGCTAACCGAACAGTCACCGGATTCAAGAGGATTATTGCCGCCGCGCACACTGGAGCACAACCGCCGATACACTGGACGACAAAACTACTCAGATAAGGTAGTAATTAAATAAAAAATTAAAGATAAACTGGTTAGATTCATAATTCAAATTCAAAATGAGGACAAAATATCTTAAAAATGATTCTTAAAGTAATAATCAATCAGAATTAAGATACCTAAGATACTTAAGTATCTACAATATTCCCTAGAACTAGAATCTCTATGGAATCCATGGCCACATGGTGCACATGTTACCTTGTCCTATAAAAACGGTTCATTGCACAAAATATGTTGCGAGTCTGATTACAAGAGCAGCACACAAAGTTTCTATTTCCAAGAGGATATAAACTTGGTCATTACTAATATACCTCAAATCTGCGTTAATCAACCTAAGGCCAGAATTCAGAATATGGCACTCCTTGTAGCAAGTAACAATTGGAACTTTTCTCATAGTATGTAGCCGAGGGTGACAGCACTCTTCTTTCCCAAAGTCGTGTACCCCATGACATGACAAAACATGTTAAAATTCTAGTGAACAAAAGACAACACAAAAGTATTTGTTGAACTAGACAATATTTTACCTTCTTTCATTTGATTTTGAAGATTTTTCCTTTACAAGCTGCACTATAGCTGTTACAACTTACAAAATGCCGTCAGCAATGAATATGAGGTATTTTAACTACTATACTAAGACAAAAGCACATGACTTGTAACATATTTGGCCTATGTACAGGATGATCTCATACAATAACAGTCAACCGGGTTTATGCAAGTCTGGAGGATCAGATGCTCCAAACAAATTTGTCAAGAAAAACAGTGCAACCGGGAGGCGCTTTGCAAATTTACAGCTCCTGAGATTTCACATGTTGGAGCGAAAGATGACCCCATCTCTGAGGTGAGGGACCCATATGACCTTTGAACAGTTGTAATACGCAAGTATGCAACAGTATGGTCATCCATTATCATCGTGTAACTCCAGCACCTTCCAGCGCCGCTGCTACTTGAGCTGAAGCCTCTTCAAGGGTTCGCTTCTTTTCTATTGCGTTGAACGCCTCGAGAGTATCTCCAACAACAAAATCATCATAGTCCTCCACACCAATTCCACACTCGAGTCCAGTATTTACCTGTCATGGGAACAAAGCACTGTCTACTTACACGAACAATTTGCATATGCCAGATAGATGAGAAACTAGCAGTTAAAGTAGCAACTACAAGGCCAATCAGATACTATTTTAAACTCAAAAGATGATACAACGCCCAGGTGGTCAATTTTACAGGAGAGACGAATAAGGACTTGCTTTTACACCAGGAAGCAATTTTTACTGAAGACACAAATAGTAACATGCGTCTAATCAGGAAGCATTTAGCTAGATATGCTCACCCTGAGGTTAGGTTGTTAGATTGACATGATAAATAAGCAGGTTAAAGCATACAAAAGGTTGTGTATGCTGTTTTCTCAGTAAAGAGAAAGTGGCTTTCCGCGTTCTAAAGCCCTTGACAAAGTATCAAGGGCAAAAAGCTCAAAATTTCAGATCAATGATTACCCAGCTGCAGTATGTTAACTGCATTTACTATTATGAGCAGTATTGGGAGGCAACCTTCATAATCTGTTAGTTGAGTCCTTGCGTTCAAATATACAAGAACACATACAGGGACACTCCAGATATTACTGATGAAGAAACAGGGCCTAGTAAAATGTACCTCTTCAACGATTTCCTTAACTCGGCGCAAAGAATCGAGAACTCCAGTGTGGACAGTTTTTCCCTTTCTCACAACACGAACCCCACAGCCTTTCACAAATTTCCCTTCAGTCACCATGCATCCAGCCACACGACCGCTGCCACTGCTGAATGTCGCTCGGACTTCTGCTGCACCAATTGACACTTGTTCCTACATTCATAAATTATCGTATTTGCTGAAACTGAACATTGAATTTTACAAGAAGAATGGGAAAACAAAACTATTGACAACGATTAAACATTCTTAGCAAGACATCTATTGAGGCTTGTCAAGAAATATGAACCAGAAAAGGTCCACCGATACTATTATTCTAGTATAACTAGGAATTGAGTAATATTAACATGCAATTGATGCAATGGTAAGTTGAAATGGTTCGATAATGGTCAAGTTACTGTTAGTTTGTCTATCACGTCTAAGTAAATATCTAGAATAATAATATTCAATTGTATGCAATCAACTAGATCATGTTTCGAGTATTCAAAAGTTAAACGAAATATTAGTATAATGAATCTTGAATTATTCGTGCCCAAAACTAATGCACTGCCTAGGGTAATAGATACTCCAACAAAATTTTGCCCTCAACTTAATCAAACCACATCTAGAATATTTGTGTGGAAAAGAAGGAAAACAATCAACCTTTTATGTCCAAAATTGTCAAATATCATCTTGCAAAATATTCATTACTCCCGACCTAGAAGTTTTCTGGTGGTATTATAAAAGCATGCAGAGAATTTATGTGGTTGTCACTTGTCACCTAAGCATGATACTATGTTGCTGGTTGCCCAAAACTTCAATACCTCGCCAATTTAACAAGTATGCATCATAAAAAACCAACCCGCTAGTACAGGTCAGTCCTGATAACATCAGTAGGGATAGAGAGGAATATAGAGGGTTCCAACAGAACCTGGGAATTTCTCACCACTACCCTTCACATGTTATAAAAAGTGGGCCTTTAAGATTATTAAATCTCTGGGTGATTTTTCCACTAGAGAACATCAAAGTACAAGTCTTTCATGTCAGGACAATAAATTTTATCAGACACAAATACACACCTAAAACTATTTCTTCTAATAGAAGGTAATATTTTCAATTGCCTGACAGCAGTAAATTCCTATTTCATCTTGAAATTGTTATCATTCTTGATGTGCAACAGATCATTTCCAAAGGAATGCTGATAATGGTGGCTCATACAGTACCTTTTACTTTTTCCATTTAATGCTTAAAGTGTATAACTTATAATTTAAATAGAAACAGCTTGAAAAAACTAAAAATGAAATAGTCCTAAGTTCCTAACTTATACTCCTCCACCAGGCCATCTTCCTTATAGCTCTAACAAATCCTCCCCTCCTCTGCCTTGCGTCTAGAGCTGGCAAAACCAATCTGACCCTACAAAACGGAACCGAACCACCGAAACACCGAACTGATGGAACTTAACAATCCTAAATCAAAACTGAACTGAACCAACTCAATACTTAACCAAAACCGGATAAGACCCAAAAAAATGAAACCCGAAACCTGGACCACCATAAAACCCGACTTAACTATACCAGATATGATCCAAAATCAAAATAAATTACTCAGATTTCGATCAGATTAAAACTCAAAGTGAAACGACTATTAGTTAGACGGCACAACTAAGGTAGATACAGCTTGAGTTTGTGACGATCCAACCAAAATTGGGTCGATAGAGTAGGTGGACATGATCAGCAAAGAAGTAAAACAATTTATTTAAGATTTGCTATAATTGTTTGATAAATATACGAATGCGATCACATAACTGAACCCAACATAATGAATTACTCCCTCTGGTTATGTTTATTCTTCATAGAGAAACATTTCACGTTTGCCAATGCACATTTTATATATTATATATCTTTAGTTATATGTTAGTAAAAATTATAAAAAGTTGATAATCTTAATCTACTCATTAAGACAAATCAAACAAGATTTCACATGACTATATGAATAGTGCACAAAAGCAAAGTAGCAAGAATAAACATAACCAAAGGGAGTATCTAATATGACCGGAATTGATAGTGACATGAACCGAACCCGACTCGAACCAAACAATTAATCTGACCCAACACAACCTGAAACCAAATCGATCTGACCTGGTCGACCAGTAATCGAACAACCTGATTCCAACCTTTCCAGATGCTGGATCTGTGTGTCCTCTAAAACTAGCCCTGGCAGCTAACTTGGCTACATTAGTACATCGGGAGTTGCATCATGCCCCAACTGCCATTATTCTCAAATGGCCATGGCCCATCAGGTCATCTCCCCAGAATGTTTGCCATAGCATTCTGTGACCTAGAATTGGTACAAACTCCTCAAATAATGAGCAAGTTTTAAAGTCTTCCTCTATGTGTTTGATATTCTTCTATAAAGAAACGAGCTTTCTCACTCGCCCACTTCAAATTTGTGGTATGCTTTTCATGGCCGTGGAAGTAACTGCTGACGCAAGACTCGCATACATGCAATTGGTAGCCCCTGCGTTTAGGGAAAGGGTTTTGGCTTGTCTATGGAGCGGGGTGACATTGAGCCTTGTGAGATGCTATGCCTCAAAATAGGGAAATAAGGAATCGATGAGTATGCAATGGAGCAGTTAATAATCAATTGGCTGACTAAGTCAATCTATGATTCCTGTTTTCATTAGACTCCCACGTCGAGCAGGGAATGCTAAATGCACAAGGCTGTAACCTACTTCATGCAATTGCAAAGAGGTCGTTCTGATAACCCCTATTTGACCTATATTAGGGGCAATTGAGTTATGCACCACTTCATTAAATTATAAAATTATCCTACATAGGTAAATAGAGTTTCTATTTTTTCCAAAAAACCACCTAAACTTTTATGAAGGTCATAGAAAACCACCTTCAGCTTTATTTTTTATCCAATGTCGCATCTAAACTTTCACTTTGCTTCCAAGGTCACACCTATGTAAAACATATAGATAATGTTTCACATACTCTAGCTGGTATTCCTCAGTTGTTCCTTTTCTCACATACAGTCATCATTACACAATAAAACAAAGAGCAAGAAAAATACATCTCGATTCGTGACATGTTATTAGAAAATGACGAAAAAGCTATCATGGTTGATAAAAAACCAATGAAGGCATGATAAACATTTAAAATTTGTAAAAATAGTAAAGTTTATGATGCTTTTGTTTACAATATCCTATGATTGGTTCAGGGGCCATGATATATCATCTTACCAGTACTTTACAAGCAAATACTGGGAGTAGAAAAAAGAATTTACAAGTGCTACCCTGTACCAAGGTGAAACCTGCCTATAAGTTTATGTTGTTTCCTGATTAGAAAAACTAGATTTTTTTGGGAAAACTTGTGTAAACAATGATTTAGTCAACTATAAGTCTATAACCTAAAGTAAAAAACTAAGAGTGCGACTTAAATTTTGTTGAATATGCACGGTTAGTTTTCTTTTTTACTGTAAATGTCAAAATTCTTTGATCCATCTCTTATTATAATAATCAACACCCAAGCATCAAATGAACCGGCCTTACTCCAGTGATTTCATGACTAATTTTATAGTCACCCTGGTTCTTTCTTCTGCTTTTTTTTTTTTTGTTATTCTTCTTATTAGTTCCTTCTGCACATAAATTTCTATTAGAGTAAACTCTCCAGGTCACTTTACCCAAAAAAGATTATCTGACATAGTAAAAGAAGCTCATTCAAGAATTTCATAGTGTGCAACCCTTTCTAACAAAACAGCCTCCATCCTTTTTTTTTTTTTTTTTTTTTGTCTCCCCAAAAAAATGAACCATCAGAGTAAAAGAAATTGATCCATATGCATCTTCCATAATGAAGAACGCCCTTCGTAGCTACAACAAGTGCACCAACTAGCAGAAGCAAAATAATTACCTCAACAGGATCTAGCAATCCTTCCATCGCACTCCGCACATCATCAATAAGATCATAGATGACTTTGTACAGGCGAATCTCAATGCCTCTGTTATCTGCATATTTTTCTACAGAACCTGGTGTCTTAACATTAAAACCCAAGATAACAGCTTTACTAGCCACAGCAAGATCAACATCACTTGCGCTAACATCTCCAGTTGCTTGTAGAAGAAATTTTAAAGATACATTTTCCTGAGGAAGAACTTCCAATGCCTGTCTCACTGCTTCAATTGATCCCTGCAATTGACAATGAATAAAAAGCAAAGTGTATCAATGATGTCTACCTTAGTTTCAAAGAGAGCAAAAAAATTGATTGAAAGCTGTGAGTCTGTGACAGAGAGAAACAGAAAGGTCGTCAGGCAAATATTTGATTAAGTTAGAAAGACAGTAACATCAAGGATTCTTCATGCTAAAGAGCATCCATCCCATGCAAAATTTAGTTCCTATCTGAGAGACTGGAACCATTATGAGATGAAGCTCTCACACCCAGAAACAAGTTATCCAATAGAGCCCCTTGGCTTTTTCTAGAAACATGAAACTTCAATCATTTTAGAGAGGTCCAAATATGAGATTCCCTTCACGACCAAGGTAGAGCGAATCACATTCTTCAACTTTTAGAATAATTTTCTGTAATTAATATCATATTGATTGTGAACACCTTATGAAGCATCACTTAACAATCTACAGCCTGTAACTTCTATTATCTGAAGAAGAAGACTTCTTCTAAAACTAAAAGCTTTTTTAGGACAAAAGAAGTGCAGATGCACAGAGATTAAAGTTGTAGAAAGGAAGCAAAACCGAGAAAAACATCATAAATCAGCTCCTACCTGAACATCAACCTTCAAAATTATGTTCAGCTGATGCAAGTCCAATCCAACCACATTTCCAGCCGAAACTGCAGAGGCCAAAGATGACAGAGTAACTTTTCCGTCTCCAGCCTTAGCAGCTATGCGCTCTTCCCTTAGAGACTCTGCACGTTTCTCAGCCTTTTCACGGGCCATGTCAAGGGAGCTCGCAACCTCAAACTCATCACCAGCAAATGGAACATTATTCAATCCAATAACCTGTAAGACAATCCAGGGGCATTAAAAGAGACTACTGAACAAATGGGCCAATTGAGTAGTGAAATACTGAAATGGGCTTTTCAGTTACTTGTAAGTTTTCCTTGTTTGTAATTTCACCCATCCCTCAATGCAACCAAAAAAAGGAACTACTCAATGAAAAACTATGACCCATCTTTGATCAAAGATATGACGAAAGATCCCTTCTTACGAGAGCAGTCAGCCTTCAACTGAGGAAGACAAATAGTTCTGACCAAAGCCAACAGCCAATATAAACCTCAAAGTAGCCCTATATTAGTCTAAATTGCATGGGTGTTCATATTAGCTATTAATTCTTGATATAGATTCACTTCAAATACTGTGTTAACAACATTTCCATACATCCACTACAATTACGTAGTTAAGGTTCTTCTATGAAAAGATAACAGCCGAATAAAGACAAAAATAAATGTAACCTGCACAGGGAGAGAAGGACCAGCTTCATCGACACGATTCCCTCCATGGTCAAATAGTGCGCGTACCTGTCACAAGTAAGATGGACAAAATCAGTATCAAGATTAACTTTACTTAACAGGAAAACCTTAAAAGCATAAAGAATATGAGTTACAATCAACCTTTCCAAAAGCTTCCCCACAAACAACTATGTCTCCTTTCTTAAGGGTGCCATTCTGCACAATGAAAGTGGCCACAGGTCCTTTTGATTTATGAAGACCAGCTTCAATGACAGTGCCTTTTGCACTCCTGTGAGGATTTGCCTTCAACTCTTGCAGCTACAAAGATCAAAAACAAACAAAACTTAATAAGCAAAGAAAAGACGAGTAGAATAGAAATTATTATGTAGTAGAGCAAAAAACAACAACACCAACACAACGATGTCAACCATAAATATGAAGTACACCAATATGGGAAAATAAATTGTACTGATCAAAGTCATGAGGACAAGTGGATACAACTCTCAGTAAACAGTATACACATAAACTATTAACTCAACTCTATCTTGCCAGAAGGAAGATACGTGGATCCCTAGAAAGTGAATTTCAATGCATGTAGAATCAGTGCACTGAAATGAAAGAAAATTTGCGCCTCTGAAAGAAGTCCCTTCCTTACAGTAACTAAAAAGTTTAGCGAAGGAAAGAAAAGAATAAAGCAACATGAAAAGATACACTTGAAGTGTATGGCTATTATTTAGTAAATATTACTAACATTAAATTTAGAAAAATAAAAATGCACCCTAATGAGAGGCTATCATCAGTCTTTTTACCTCTGCAACAAGCATGACTGTCTCCAGTAACTCATCTACGTTTTCACCTTTCAGAGCACTGATCTGCAGCAAGCAGACATGTGAGCATACTAGAGAATTTGAAACTCAGTTTTGGAAGATTCAAAACATGACATCAGAATTGATATAAAACTATTGGCAATACCTTAATCATAGGGACATCACCACCCCAATCTTCTGGCATTAGACCAATTGATGAAAGCTCTTGCATCACACGGTCTGGGTTAGCACCATCCTTGTCAATCTGTCGCGACCAAGAATCAAATTTTATGACAAATTATGCCAAATCAACATGGGACCATTTCTAAGTTCTTAAAGCCCCAAGCACATAAATTCTCTATCATTAATTTAGTGTTCAAGAATCAATGTGTGCTACCTCCAACTACACTTTATGTACATCCAGCTAAGACTATAGATTCTATAAGCACCTTATTAATTGCAATCACAATAGGTACACCGGCTGCTTTGGCATGTGCTATGGCCTCGGTTGTTTGAGGGCGTATCCCATCATCAGCAGCTACAACAATTATTGCAATATCTGTCACCCTTGCTCCTCGTGCTCGCATAGCTCCGAAAGCCTACAGCAGGAACATTTAAAAGCACATTTTTTAACAAGGAAAGAAACACACAATTTATAACAACAATAACAAAGAGCAAGCTGCTGGAACAGTGAGGTGCTTTCTTTAAGCAATCTTAGTAAAAATAAACAAGCTAAGACCTGAGATTCCAATAAAATTTAGCCAACCTCATGTAATAATTCTATATGAGTCTTAGATTTACCTCGTGACCAGGAGTGTCAAGAAAGACACAAGGAAGCAACTTCCCATCAACAGGTACTTCCACTTTATAAGCTCCAATCCCTTGCGTGATCCCTCCCGCTTCAGAAGCAGCAACCTGTAGGAAAAGAGAATAAAGTTAATTCCACTTTCAGAGCCTCATAGGTTCGCTAATCTTAAACAATATACACTTGAAGTTCCCCGTGTGGAAGTTTTTGTAAATTTCTCTATTTGGCAATGTCACCTACGTCAAACTCATCTTTGGAATCTGGAAATTTATGTGAAGAGATTGTAAATATAGAGAAGTGATATAGAACGAACAAAGGTAAGCTATATTTATCTATTTTTTCTTCATGTCAGTGTTTTAGTTACACCACATCATCTTAGTCTACTTCTGAAACTCAATTTTATGAATGAAATTCTCTTCAGCTAGACCAAAAGTTCCCTTGTTTTGGCATACACAATATTAACTAGAACTTTTAAAATCGGGATAAAGATAGTAGAGCAGAATCATGAATTAAGTGAAAAATCATCCAGATGTCTAGGTAAAGATTTACCTTACTCTTTCGTATGTGATCCAGAAGGGTTGTCTGCCAACATAGACCAGCAAGGTTAGAAAACTACTTGACAGCAAGGAGGCGGATATGCTACTTAAGAAATAAGGAGAAACAAAATTGTAGCATATTCACCTTTCCATGATCTACATGACCCATAATAGTGAGTACAGGAGGTCGTCCTTCAAGATTATCCAGGTCCTCTTCATCAAAGATTTCCTTCTTTCTAGCCATTTCTTCCATTTCAACAGAGACGGCATCTAAAACTTCCACATCATATCTTTCGCAAATCATCTTAACCATCGCCCTATCAAGAGTTTGAACCCCATCGGGTTTAATCCCTTTAGAGTATAGGTAACCAAGAATTTCACCTTCACTGATAGCCAAGTTGTACGCTAATTCTTCTGTAGTCATACCCTTTCCCCCAACCTCTAAAATTTCTACTTTGATGGGAGCTGCATCTCTGGCTGCTTGACGCCTGGCAGCCTTGCGGCTGGCCTTATTCCATTTCCTCCCTTTCCTAGCGCCTGCACCAGCAATAGACACACCAAGTTCTGATGTTTCTTCATCATGAATATCATCATTATTAAGCAAACGCCTCTTTGGCCCACCAGCTGGAGCCCCCTTCTTCCTGTAGTCATCTTTGAACTTTCCAGAAGGCATTTTCAAGGGTTTAGGTGGGGCTATAACTGCTTGCGCAATCAAGGGATCAACTGCAGGTTTTTTTGAGGCGAATTTGTCAATCAGTATTGGTTTTCTCTCTTTTTTGGTACCCTGGTCCTTCTGATCAGCTACAGAAGCCGATCCAACATCCTTCAACACTGGTTTTCTAGGAGCTGGTGGAGGAGCCACCGAAGGCCTTGCCTGCAATTTGATCTCTGGTCTCTGTGGTTGCAGTGGGGGCCTAAAAGGCTCACGAGTTTTGCTGTCCAACTTTGCTTCTCCCTCCGTTCTGTCTTCTGCTCCCTCAACCTTTTGAGTTTTAGGAGGCTCCTGAACTACTTTTTGCACAGTTGAGACAGGGCTCCCCTTCCGCCACACACTCTTTGCTGCCTTAGGATTTCCTTTAGCTGGTATATTTACAGGTCTACCATTCGCTAAAGTACTACTTGCACGAGGAGCTGGTCTATTTACAGATGCACCCTCTTTTCTACCATTACTTTGTGAACTCGAAGTTTCTAGTCTCTCAGCCTTCTCAAGTACTTCATCCAATGATTCAATAACCTTCTTTCTCTCCTCAACATCTTCTAATTTACCATTACTCGACTCTGGCCCAGACTTCGATGCATCCCAACCCACCGAATTCCCCCCAAACTTCCGCTCCCCATCAGGCCCGGCTTTCAACACAGGCTTCGGAGATGGCTTCAGGATAATATCCCCATCCTCCCCTTTACTCCCTTTATACGCATTCTCAAGAGACACTGTATTCCCCTGCTCCGAAATGTAATCAGTGACTACAGAAAGCCTACACACGGATACATAACGCCACCTCGACCCCCCACCCAAATGTCGAAAATTACAACTGCAAACCCTCCTAGGATAAGACACCCTCTTCACTAGTGCAAAGGACACCTCAAAACTCCCTGAGCAACTTGCTCCAGAGCTCCCCAAACTCACCAGGGAAGCCATTGTTGCCATAATACCTCTCTAAATCACAAAACTCGCTATCATCAGCTCGTAAATACTCGAAAACACCTCAACTTACAAACCCACTTACACTTTCCTTTTCTCTTCAAGATATAACTTTTATGGCAACCAACTACAACTACTCAACAAATATTAACACCATCATCATAAAACCACATTTCCTGAAATTCCCACTAATATTTTACTGAATAACAGTCTAAAAGCAGCAGAAAAGACAGGACAAAGTGTAAAAACATGCAATTCTGCAGAAACAAGTGAGAACCCAAATGCTGAATTTTGAGGGGTTGTAATATAAAGTTTGTAATATGAGATGGTATTACAGAATCATATGTGGATAATGAAGATAAAAATCGTACCTTGGTGGATAAAAGGAGAGCAGGAAATATTTTATGAGGTCATAAAAAAGAGAGAGGGAAGAAATAAGCGGGATATATAGAAGGAAACAAAGAAACACTCTAACAAGTCTTAGTAGGCTTATGTGGAGGTTACATGAGGCTTGTGTGGCTACTTCTCTGCCTGTCAAATCCATTTCTTCTGATAAGGCCACCCTTTATCAAAATCCTACTCTTCCATAATGTCTAGGAGTATGTTTCTAGTTTTACTTGGTTGAACTTGTTATATTGGTTGTGTTTGGTGGGTTAATATGTAATCAAAGTTATAATGCAATGGAAATAGTTGAAACTAGATCAAGGATGAGGAGGGAAAATGATATCATCATAAAGGGGATAGTATGTAATAGTGATTATATAGGTTTTAATTAAAATCACTATCACATGAGTTTGTATTATGAAAGATCTCGCAATGTTTTGGGATTATAACGTCTCCTTCTCTCTCCTAATTCGTCCACCATTTTTATGCGAAAATGGGTGACTGCACTTGTGAGCGTCGTCGCCTATAGGGGGTCCCTTAGGGTGGAGGGGACCCACGCTTGTACGGACGCTCGAGAGCGCTACCTCATAGGGAATAGGCCTTGGGGGTTAGGGACCCCTTGGCCAAGCCTTCGTGGCTCCCATGTGGGTAGTTTCATGGCTGACCCGGTCTTGCAAAGAAGAATGTGTGCCCATGACATAATCTAGTGCACTACATGGGGGTCCAGATCAGGGGTTGGTGCCATGTTATGTAGCACTAGGCATCAGAGGCACTTTGAGCCTATGTCTGGTTCTGTAGGGTGTCAGGAAACACAGATAGTCGTGTAGCACCACATTATATGGCGCCAAGTTTGGCTCCACAAAGGCTGCAGAGGCAGAATTGTGCCCTCTCGCCAGGTCTGTTTGACGGTAACGGAGTCGCCACCAAGGATTGAGGTACCTTGGGAACCGCGAAACTCACAGAACTAGCCTCAAACTAATGATGGTACATGAATGGTAGATTGGAGTGAGGATTGCTCGAATCTACTGCATCTTCATGGATGACTCCTCTTGTAAAACGTACCAAAGATCTAGATTCGGGGGTGAATTGGCAATGGTAAGATGTACCATTGCCCGTTGGTTGCAATTCCTTTACTAATTGCGTGATATAAAATATTGTCCAATTATTAAGAAACATGATGCATCAATTATAACATGTCAAGCGTAAACATGTTCATGTTCAAGCTTATTTATTGATCGAGCTTCAAAAGTTGTTCAAACTCGGTTCATATATCAAATAAAGGAACAAACACGAGTTTTAGCCGAGCTTGAGTTGTTTATTGAAAGCTCAGTTCATTTACACCCCTGATCACTGGTGCATCAGCAACTTTGCTTATCATTTCTTCTCCTCTCATTACCTGCAATCAAGTTATAAATATTCTATCCCATGGAAATTTACATTCACTCTATGAAAGTATAATCTAATTTATTACAATTCTTCTTTCAGAGTGAAACTTGATATGATCATCCATTATTAAACTTGATCTTGATAACCACTGAAAAACCATAACACTATCACTGGTGCTCGTACTGGTTCTTCTAATTCCATTCACTGGTGCTTGTGTTGGTTCCTTCTCATTGTAATATACATGTCATGACCTTACTCTTGTGATTATCGTATCAACTTCATTTTTAAGACAAAACAAACATTTTGGAATCATCAAAACTAACATATCAACATTGAGGGAAGTAATATTTGAACTGCTTTAGGTTGGATGGGACGGTGGGAGCTCAGTTGATTGAGCTCCACTTGATTCTCTATGTTATTGTTCCTCTGTAGAATAGGAAGACCTTTTTCGCCCTAAGAGTTTATTATATGGTGAAAGGTTCGGCTACAAGAACTCCTAACATGGTTCTAAATTGTGACTGCTAAATCTGGGGATAGGATTGGATACTTATTTTTATATAAATTCTTTATCTAGAGCACTCATGAAAAATTGGACTCTTAAAATAAATTAAATGGATACTCCACTTTTCCTCTCAAGATTACTTATTAATATATACTTTCTCCTTGTCTTTTGCTGAACTTATCTTCATATGGCGTTTGTAATTTGTAATTGATTTTGTTTATGGCTTTATCGAGAATTGTAGGAACATTCAAACAAATAAGCGATTATAAGAAATGGTGTGAGACTATCAACACAATTTGTCGAACAAAAAAAATTAATTTTAAATTTTGTTTGTTAATTGATTATTGTGTTTGTATTCAATCTAAATGATGGCACATAATCACAAACATAAAATTTTTTTTTGTTTTCACTAAGATTTTTATTTCGGATTATTCATGCTCATGTGTTTGAGTTGATGCAATACATTCTAGGTTGTTGTTATTGATATAGTATGTATTGATGCTATATGCTTAGTTGTGGTCCAAACTGCTTTTTGTTTTAACATTCTTAAGTCCCCTTATAGACACCTCATTATAGTCAACTATATGGTGTCAACAATTGTGTTTTTGTGCCCTTTTTGCACAATATATAATTTGAATTGATGTCTTTAAATCATTACTTCAATTCAAACTGTTTGGACTTGAATACTTGAAATGCAAAGTTGATAGTTAAAAGTAACGGTAGTTTTGTTTGGTTACCTGATGAACGTTTTCAATGCACAATGTCTATATTGAGGTTCAAAACTAGTCTATTTACAAACCTAAGGCTCAAGACAGTTGCGCTGGTGTAGACACCGTAATTCGTCTGTGTCAAACCCGATGATGAAAGTCTTTCGTACTCGCGTAGTCCGGATCATAGGTAGATGAAATGTTGGTAAGGAGTGAACTCGAAGCTCGAGATGTGTCTCAATTGATAAGAAAGGTAATGGTTGTGTCGAATTGGTGTTAGTTTGGGCCGGTTTAATTAGACTCGATGTTTCGGGTCGAACCTAAACCATCAAGTGAGTGATTAAAGCCTTGTTAGGTGGTTAATGAGGCTTAGGCCCGTTTCCCTAGGTCCTTGAACGGACTAGGACGGATTAGGAT